>JAVIWB010000157.1:0-13997 GCA_031893035.1 Dermolepida albohirtum | reverse complement strand
CACGCACTAAATTACATCAATGTGACTAGTATCACGCGACAAACGGTAAAGTACAGCACTAACATACGTTATACAAAAAATAAAGCAACGCTCTCTATCAGTAAAAGCCGAAAGTACTTAGTTGCCAACCCAATACATATATAGTATACTGATGTGGAAAAATTTGCGAACGATAGAGAAAAAAATGATGACATTGATAGTTGTTATTTTATATGTGCACAATTCTTTGACAATTAATTTAGAATTAAGTATATGCAACATATTATGTATTAACCAAGAAAACACTCGTAATAAAATCATAACTCATGGAAATGATATATACAGTGTATCACAAAAATGAGTATGCAACCATTCTATCTACACAATTCAAAAAATAAAAGTCTTAGAATTTGTCTCAAACAAAAAGAATTTATTTCAGTTTTGTAGGGTTAAATGTAATCTTATATACTAATGTAAAAAATTAACATTATTCTTTAAGTTGTTAAATTTTTAGAGGACAAAAAATAAAATTAAGAAAATTATTATCACAAAATTAAGTGTGCAGTATTAAAAATACTTTTAGTTTTGAAGAAGAAATAATGTGGGAAATTCCATTTAGTATTTAATAGGGTATCCTTTGGCTTTTAAAACTGCTTTTAGTCGTGAGTTCATTGAATCAACCAAATGCTGCGTCACTGAGCTGGGAATTTTCGACCATTCCTCCATTATAATATTTTTCAAACCAGTTCTTCCTTTCACCTCCCGTTTTCTTATTTGGCGACTGAGATGATCCCAGAGGTGCTCTATTGGGTTAAGATCGGGTGATTGGGGTGGCGTTTTTAATTGTTTTGTGTGGTACAATAGCCATTCCTTAACGATAAGAGCCGTATGTTTGGGATCGTTGTCTTGTTGGAACATAAACGAGTCTCCTAATCCCAATTGCGTTGCACTTTCTTTCAAATTATTTTTAAGAATGCTCAGGTACATATATTTATCCATTATTCCATCGATGAAGACAAGTTTTCCCACTCCTGATGCTGCCATGCACCCCCAAACTAATACCGAACCACCTCCATGTTTTACAGTGCCAGTCAAATTTTTTGGTTCGAGCTCGGAGTTAACTTTGCGCCACACTTTATCACGCCCATCAGAACCGTGAACGTTTATTTTTATTTCGTCCGAAAATATTACTATGTTCCAGAAGGTTTGTGGCTGGTTTATATACTCTTTCGCGAAGCTTACTCTCTTTTGCCGGTTTACTTGGCTGATGAATGGTTTTTTTCTTACACTTCGGCCATGATATCCCGCCTTATGTAACACTCGACGGATTGTTTCTGTATTACAAGACTTTCCGACTTCCCTTTCAATATCTCATTGTATTTTTGGTGCACTTATCTCTTACAATACACGGTAAGTCTAACAGAAATTTTATAATAATAATAATAATTACGTTTTTTGCTTGATAAGTTTAGAGAATTTCGGGAGTGTGATACATATTTCAGTACTGTATACGAAAATTCGATGTCTGACGAATCTGTTGCACATAAAAGGCGTAGAATTGATGACGTTCCAGATACTAAACAAAATTATAGAAAATTATTTTTCGAAATTCTAGATACGTTTATTAGTCAAATTGAAATTAGATTTATTGATTTAGAAAAACTTGCTTTTTTTGATTTATTAACAGAAAGTAAATTTGAAGAATATTCGAAGGCATTTCCTCAGAGGCTCTTAAATAATTTGTTTGAACAATATACATTTTTTGATCAAATTCAATTAAAAAATGAATTAGCTGTTATTTATAGTGACATGCAACTCCTTGGTAATTCTAAAACACCATGTGAAATGTTAAGATTTATGCATCTGTATGCCAGAACTTTTTAAATTGCTAAGTATAGTAGTTACCATATCGGTAACTTCCGCGTCCGTTGAGCGAAGTTTTTCCACATTGAAACGTATAAAATCGTATGTTAGAAATACAATTGGACAACAAAGACTTAGTAACTGTGCACTAATTGCAATCGAAAAGGAATTGGTTAAAACGATGACGAGGGATGAACGATTTTATAATGATGTAATTGATTATTTTGCTAACACAAAAAACCGGAGGATACCTTTGCTATACAAGAAGTAAAATCTATTAAATGTAATTCTACGTGCAATGCCAATAAAGGAAATTCTCTGTATTTTTAAATATTTTCATTTTGCATGTAATTTTGAAATTTTGTTATTGGATTGTTGTTGATTTATATATATATACATATATATGTATATATTTGTTATATTATTAAATTTTATATTATAATAGGAATGTATTTATTTTTTATTTTTAAATCCTAGAAGATTAAGTTCTTATTTTCGATTAATGTTTTTAGAATTTGTTTGATTTTTTAGAATATTTATTTTCGTTTCACAAGGGTTTGCTTTGAAACTTCGTTTTCCCTTAAAAATCGAATGGGGCGCGATATAGGGCTCAGTTCACGTCTGGCAGCCCTGTTTGTACTGGAAGCCCTATATATATATATATATATATATATATATATATATATATATATATATAAATATATATAAACTGTTTTTATATGTAGTAGGTATATAGAGTTTATTAATCAATTGTAAACAATTTTGAATATTTATTATTCTAACTGCCTCACCATGTCAAATACTCACGAGCCGCCACTGAATTATATATAAAACCTTATAAAGGGGGTTGTGGTGTGTATTTAGCAAATGGAATCGGTTAAATGAATTTCCTCGAAAACCTTTAACTGAAAATGATTTATAGAAACATGTTATACCTCGTCTCAGAATAAGGAGTGATTCAAATATTGCACCACAATAGTACATATTTTTAAGAGATTTCATTTGTTCTTGAACAGGCAAGTTTAATATGGATAAATAAATTCCAGGTATCCGCCATTTTTCATAACCTGTAAACGTTGAATTACATTTTTGCATTATTTTATTTTAATAATATTTAATCTTAATTTTGGGTAGGTTGTACATATTAATCCAAAAAGTAACGTTTGTACAATACTTAAAATGAATTTTTTTTTCATTTATTTTTATATAATAAAGAAAAAGATTAATATTCTGACAAATTACTACGTTCACAACTGTATATGTTTCATTCTTATGGTAAATTACATTTTTAAGCTGTGTTCCGCATTTTAGCGTTTTAGTGGACCTACCTTATTGGTTCTCTGTCTTTCTTTTTGTGTTTGTTTGCAAGTATGTAAAGTGAATTTTGTTTTTATTATATATTAGTTTTTCAAATAGCGGTCATTCTTGTTTTTGTTTTTCTGAAATTTGCGAAGGTATTCTTTGTTTTGCATTTCAATATAGTATGTTCAGTATTTGAATTTACTTTGGATGAAGCTTCTTATTTGATACATTAATAAAATTGCAGTTATGTTTGTATGTTCGCATAAATATTATGAATATTGATGAATTGAAGATTGCAACGTTAATGCTCATTCTATTGTTCGCAAGTTACATTTGCTTTCTGGATTTATCTATACATATAATTATGATGTAGTAGTTATTAGTGAGACTTGTTTAAACAATAATATTTCTGATAACGTAGCTTGTATTCAAGGTTATTCTCTTGTGCGCAGGGATAGGCCTACACATGGGGGTGGTTTACGGGCTGCTTGCATCTATTGAGCAAATTTGGATAGGCTTCCGAATTAGGCATATGAAACTACCGGTAGGTGTGATGTATAAGCCTCCAAATCAATACTACAAATCATTTTGCGATGACCTTGAGGGGCAGTTTGCGTCTCTGTCAATGGACTATGATGTTGTCTTTTGCCTCGGTGATATTACCATAGATTTGCTTTCCATTGGCAATAATCCAGCAGGGCTATACTTTTTGAATATGATCGAATCTCTTGGTATGAGTCAATTAATTAACATTCCTACTAGAGGAGATAATCTGTTAGATGTTATTTTGACCACTTGCTCGGATAGTGTTATGTATTCGGGTTTGGCTGAGGAGAAGTTCTTTGATCATGATTCCATGTATTGTGCGGTTAGAATAACAGCGACGCATTTTGGCTGTGTTTACAAAACTATTAGAAATTTCAAATTTTTCGATCATATGGCGTTTCTTAGCGATCTAAGTGCGGCTCCTTTTCATAATATGTTTGCTATGCCTAGTATTGATGATAAAATTATATACTTTATGGATCAAATACTTCAATTATTCGACAGGTTTGCTCCAATTCATACTGTTAGGGGTACTAGGATGCTTCCGCCGTGTATCACTGATAATGTGAGGCTTATGATGCAGCTTCGCGATGGAGCTCTTGCTAAATTTAAAAAAAGTCGATTAAACAGTCATTGGAATTATTATAAGAGTTTGAGAAATTACACAACGAAGGCAATTCACTTAGAAAAGAAAGCTTATTTTAATTATAACTCACGAAAAAAAACGACTAAGAATATGTGGAGAATGCTGAGGCAACTTAATTTGGGAAGCAAGTCTGAAGGTATTTCCCTCGCCTTACAGGATGTTACAGCTATCAATGATTACTTTTTAGATAGCGTTCCGAATGGTGTTGCTGATCCTGACCTAAAAGCCTTTTATAACTCGAATAAATTTAATAGATCTTGCGAAGAATTTCATTTTAAACCTATTCAAGAAATTGAACTACGCAATATAACATCAGGAATGAAAAGCGGTACTCCCGGATGGGATACCTTAACGATTGACATGATAAAATTGTCCTGCTCTGTCATTCTTCCCTACTTACTACATATAATTAATTCATGTTTAGTTGAAAATTACTTTTCTTTATTATGGACGATGGCTATCGTACGGCCTGTTCCGAAGTCTTCGAATCTGTCAAATTTCAAGGACCTGCGGCCGATAAGTATTCTGCCAGCAATTTCTAAAATCATTGAAAAAATTTTGAATGGCCAGTTGAGGGATTTCTTAGAAATGAATAAGGTCTTGCCCGACTTTCAGTCGGGCTTTCGTGCGGGGCACAGTTGTACGACTGCTCTGCTTGGGGTCACTGATGATCTGCTCACTGCTGCTGATGCTGGTAAAGTCTCTTCGTTCCTTATTGGATTTTAGTCGAGCCTTTGATACCATCATGAGCTTCTCCTCTCCATTTTGAATTATGTCGGGTTATCGCAATCGGCTGTTAAGATGCTTACTTATTATTTGAGTGGTAGGGTCCGGTGTGTCTCATTGAATAAAAAATCTTCCCATTATAGATCTGTTACTCGTGGCATTTCACAGGGCTCAGTATTGGATCCTCTTCTATTTACTATTTATACCGCCTTTTATCATACAAGTCTGAGGCATTGCAGGATGCATATGTATGCTGACGATATTCAGATCTATCACTCATTTTCTGTCGCTGATAATCTGGTTGCTATACAGCGTATTAATTATGACCAGAATTCGATTTCAGAGTTTCCATCTCAACACGCACTTGTCTTGAATCCTTCTAAGACAGTGGTTCTCCTTTTCGGAAATAGGAGTGGTGTTGCCCTGCTTCAAAGTAATGTAAATCTTAATATTGCAGGTGTAGATCTATCTGTTCAATCTGAGTCGCAAAACTTGGAGTTGTTTTGGACGCTCAACTGATATTTAATGCACATGTCCTTAAATGCGTTAGACGTGCTTACGTTAATTTAAAGTTAATATTCCCCCGTAGGCACTGTTTTGCGATTGACACCAAGCGTAGCCTGTGCGTCTGGTTGGTGTTGTCACATTTTTCGTTTGGTTGTGAGTTGTATGGTCCATGCATAAGTGTTAATTCTATCTCACGCATTCAGAGAGTCCAGAATTCATGTCTGAGATTAATTTTTGATATAAAGAAATTTGACCGCATCACACACAAATTGTGTGTGACCGGATGGTTGAATATGAGAGACAGACGAACTTTACAGATGGCCACTCTGTTTCATAGGATCGTGGTGTGTAGGCGGCCTGTGTACTTATACAATAATATTACATTCAGAACAGATGTGCACACATTAAATTTAAGATTTGGGGACACACCAGTGCTGCCAGGTCTACCGATTTTTTGGTAGATCTACCGAATTTGGATTACATCTACCAATTTAAACGATAATTCTACCGAAAATCGAAGTTTTCTGTCAAATCCAATTTTTGTTCATATGTCCATACTACATTTATATCTTACTTTTTTAATATAAGAAATTTCTTGTTGATCATTAATCATAATAGTTATGAAACGATGCCAAACACCGAAATTACAATTAGTCGCGTATGTTTGTATTAAAAATTGTTGGCGTTAGGATATAAAAGAGTAATAAACAAATAATTGCTGGCTCACAAAAGCAAATCTAAGAAAATATTTGTCTATGTTATTTTACGTTTAGTAATATGTTACATCGCACATTCATTATAGAAGTGGATATTTGCCCTATCGAGCTTAAGAATGTTACACATGACGAGCCAAACATTTAAATTGTATACACAGTTATATAGTTGTGTTGTATTGGGTTGGCAACTAAGTACTTTCGGTTTTGTAGTATAAAATAAAACACTTTTTTTTAAACAAAGAATAGTTTTTAATCAATTATATATTTTCCATTTTGCTCAATGACCTTTTGCCATCTTTCTTTCAGCTGCATGATTCCGCGCTCATAAAATTTCTGGTCCTTATCAGCAAAAAACTGAACCAGGTGCGAGTGAAGGTCATCGTCATTTGTGAAAGTTTTACCATTCAAAGAATTCTGCAAACTTCGAAATAAATGGTAATCAGATGGTGCTAGATCAGGGCTGTATGGGGATGAGGCATCACTTCTCAGCTAAGCTCCAATAGTTTCCCACGAGTTGCCAAAGATGTGTGAGGCCTTGCATTATCTTGGTGGACAACTACACCTTTCCGATTTGACAATTCTGGCCGTTTTTCTTTGATTGCTTCGTCCAGTTTTATTAATTGTTGACAGTAAACATCAGAATTGATCGTTTGGTTCCTTGGAAGCAGCTAAAAAAACACAACACCTTTGCAATCCCACCAAACTGACAGCATGATCTTTTTTGGATGCAATTCAGCTTTCGATGTGGTTTGAGCTGGTTTATCGTGTTTGCTCCATGATCGTTTTCGAACTATGTTACTGTACAGGACCCATTTTTCATCACCAGTGATGATTCTTTTTAAGAAAGGGTCGGTTTCATTTCGTCTAAGGTGCATATCGCAAAAGTTGATTCATTGTGTTAAATGAATTTCTTTCAATTCGTGAGGTACCCAAATATCAAGCTTCTTAACTAGCCCAAGACATTTTAAATGTTTTTCAATTGTTATGTGCGATACATGTAGCCTCTCCGCAACCTCTCGAACAGTTATATGACGATCCTCTTCAATTATGACTTTGATTTGGTCATCATCAACTTCAGTAAGCCGACCAGAACGTTGCTCATCTTCGAGGGAAAAATCTCCAGAACGGATTTTTTTATACCAATTCTGACACATGCGCTCTGTTAAGCAATTAGCACCATAAACTTCACATATCTTTTTGTGAGCCGCAGCAGCTTTCTTTCCTTTACGGAAATAAAATAGTAAAATATGTCGAAAATGTTCGTTTCTGCACTCCATTTAAAATTAACCCACAACTAATAGCTTTAATAAAAATCACGCACTACTTGCTTCTGAAATTACATCAATGTGACTAGTATCACGCGACAAACGGTAAAGTACAGCACTAACATACGTTATACAAAAAATAAAGCAACGCTCTCTATCAGTAAAAGCCGAAAGTACTTAGTTGCCAACCCAATACATATATAGTATACTGATGTGGAAAAATTTGCGAACGATAGAGAAAAAAATGATGACATTGATAGTTGTTATTTTATATGTGCACAATTCTTTGACAATTAATTTAGAATTAAGTATATGCAACATATTATGTATTAACCAAGAAAACACTCGTAATAAAATCATAACTCATGGAAATGATATATACAGTGTATCACAAAAATGAGTATGCAACCATTCTATCTACACAATTCAAGAAATAAAAGTCTTAGAATTTGTCTCAAACAAAAAGAATTTATTTCAGTTTTGTAGGGTTAAATGTAATCTTATATACTAATGTAAAAAATTAACATTATTCTTTAAGTTATTAAATTTTTAAGACGACAAAAAATAAAATTAAGAAAATTATTATCACAAAATTAAGTGTGCAGTATTAAAAATACTTTTAGTTTTGAAGAAGAAATAATGTGGGAAATTCCATTTAGTATTTAATAGGGTATCCTTTGGCTTTTAAAACTGCTTTTAGTCGTGAGTTCATTGAATCAACCAAATGCTGCGTCACTGAGCTGGGAATTTTCGACCATTCCTCCATTATAATATTTTTCAAACCAGTTCTTCCTTTCACCTCCCGTTTTCTTATTTGGCGACTGAGATGATCCCAGAGGTGCTCTATTGGGTTAAGATCGGGTGATTGGGGTGGCGTTTTTAATTGTTTTGTGTGGTACAATAGCCATTCCTTAACGATAAGAGCCGTATGTTTGGGATCGTTGTCTTGTTGGAACATAAACGAGTCTCCTAATCCCAATTGCGTTGCACTTTCTTTCAAATTATTTTTAAGAATGCTCAGGTACATATATTTATCCATTATTCCATCGATGAAGACAAGTTTTCCCACTCCTGATGCTGCCATGCACCCCCAAACTAATACCGAACCACCTCCATGTTTTACAGTGCCAGTCAAATTTTTTGGTTCGAGCTCGGAGTTAACTTTGCGCCACACTTTATCACGCCCATCAGAACCGTGAACGTTTATTTTTGTTTCGTCCGAAAATATTACTATGTTCCAGAAGGTTTGTGGCTGGTTTATATACTCTTTCGCGAAGCTTACTCTCTTTTGCCCGTTTACTTGGCTGATGAATGGTTTTTTTCTTATACTTCGGCCATGATATCCGGCCTTATGTAACACCCGACGGATTGTTTCTGTATTACAAGACTTTCCGACTTCCCTTTCAATATCTCATTGTATTTTTGGTGCACTTATCTTCGGATTCGCCTTTATTTTTCGGACAATAATTCGTTCGTCTTGAGCAGAAAATATTTTGGGTCGACCAGGACGCAGCTTATTTTCTACTGAACCATTAGTTTTCTATTTTTCTATGATTTTTTGAACAGTAGCACTACTTTTATTAACAATACTGGCAATTTTTCTTTGCGAGTTATTTTCTTTAAAAAGTTTAATTACGAGATCCTTTATATCCTTAGATAACTCCCTTCCTCTTGGTGCCATGGTTATAAAAATTTCTTTTACTCAATTACTTTTACTTTTTTAATTTATAATACTTGTAAAGATCAATTTTAAATATAAAAAAACTAACCGTTCTTCTTTAATGTTGAATAAAAACTGTATGCTCTTCTATTGCATACTTACTTTTGTGACATAAAATGGAGAGTCTTGCAATAAATTTTTCAAAAAAAGTAACGGGATCGCGGATAACAGTTAAAGTTTCTTGCTTTTGTATTTTAACTATGGACAATATATACATAGTTGCAAAAATAAAAGCACATAATAACAAGAGAATAGAAAATAATATGACAATGATGCAAAATATAAACTGCATACTTATTTTAGTGATACACTATATATTATTTGGTGAATATATTAATGAAAGTAAGAATAAAATGAATTAATTTGAAGAGCGGGATTCGGGCAAATTGAAATTTATGTAAATGTTTTATTATATTATCAATTTACTTTTCATATATGCTTTAGGATGGACATTGAGCAATGTTTTGTATTTAGAAGTGAATATCGAGTATAATCCAATGAGAGGTATCAGTTATATAGATTTACCAGCGTCAATAAAAAAGAAGGAATGCAGTCATAAATATTCAAAATTCTGAACACGCTTGTTTGCCTTGGGTTATTACTTCATCTTTAACTCAGTCAATAGGAGATCCACAAAAGGTTACTTCATATCCATATTATGATACTGTATCTGACTTTACTGACCTAACTTTCCCTATTTCTTTGAATGATATATTCGAAGAAAAAAAATAGTATATATCCATCAATGTGTACGGTATTGAGGAATACTTTAATGGTACAATAAAATTACATGGTATAGTGGGCCAAATTACATTTTACAAAACGGAGAAGAATGATCCATATTATTTTATATTATATATACCCTACTACTGGATTAAAAATTTGTTTTGATTAGTTTCATCCCAGAGATCTCAAGGCGGACATCGCAAATATATATGTGAAGGGTTGTTTAACTTTTTTACATGTGAACAAAAATTGCACTGATATGAAAATGACGACTACAAACAAGTGAGGGTAATGTTTCTTAATATTAAATTGCAAATTAATAAGTATAGTGAACAATTAACGGGGAAATACCATATACCGAAATTCGAAAAACAGTTAAAAGTTTTTCCTAGAAAACGACAACGGTTCGTTCAAATATCAAGAACTTTTCGAACCTTTTCTTGGAATAGTCTTAGTAACTTTCCATTGACACATATCCAATATTAATTCTATTTTATTGATTTATAAATGGAATTAGAAATTCAACTATTAATCCTTCTTTTTTAACGCAGAATACGCGTCTATTATTCTGTCTAGATATCTACGTGCCAAGTACAGCCTGACCGTACGTGACTAAAACAAAAAG
Organism: Dermolepida albohirtum; assembly: GCA_031893035.1. Classification (NCBI taxonomy): domain Eukaryota; kingdom Metazoa; phylum Arthropoda; class Insecta; order Coleoptera; family Scarabaeidae; genus Dermolepida; species Dermolepida albohirtum. The sequence goes on along the minus strand of JAVIWB010000157.1, from coordinate 3,376 downwards.
ATTTCGCATCTGAGTATAACACAAAGAATGTGTAAGTAATAATTTATGAATTTAAAATTGAATTGTATTTAAATTAAAATAAATTAATTTAAAAACATGATATAAAAAATTATTATATATGCGAAGCGTAACAGTTTCAATTACTTATATATTACTTGAAGTTATTTTAATTACTTAACAATTTTAGACTCCTTTCAGTTCCTCAATTATCGTTTATGACCAGCATTCTTCGATGCAACTAGTAACTGCAATCTATCACAATTCATTTATACTCTACCCTTAGATATAACAGCTTTTCTTACAGGTATTCTTTTTCACAAACCTAAACAAGTCCTCCAAGTTCTTATCTACCATATTTCAGTTTTTTTCCTAGTATAATTTCCTTAATAATTGTCGTGTATTTGGTACATTTACTAGCTGCATATTTTTTATAGGATTGTAATCAACTTAATGTGCATTTGTATCATTAATAATAAATTTATAATTCTGGGCTTCGACACATAAATATTTTCCAGGTTTCTTTCTGAAAAGTAGTTCTAGCAAGCCCTTGGTAGCTTTATAGGTGAATTGTCCGATTGTAATATAGTTTCCGTCAAACCTAGTATCGATAAAAACGTGTTAAATGATTTCTTCCAACACATTCTACACATGCTTAAAAACTGTTTGAAACTTAAATCATGAATATGATCATTATAAATATGTTTTAAATTAGTACCATCTTGTTGAAATAAAATTGAAAGATTGCTATTATCTCTCAATAATTGTTTAGGAACTGCACTATATGTTTGCATTAAATAGAAACAATCCAAATTACAATGCCTACCGAAGAAGTATTGTTTCACTATATCTAAACCTATAGTAGGTATATCAAAATATTATCACAGAATAATCGGAAACTTGATAAGGAGTTAGCTTATCATTTGCATCTGTATATTCATAGTAACACATTTCATTAATAGTTTACAATAAGTGCCGAAAGTATTCATATTTTTGCTAACGTAGCGATCTGCAACATATATAAATATTTTTGAAACGTAATCCATTAGGGTGTAGTATTAAAGTAAGATGGACATTTGTTTTTCCACATCGCGAAAGTCCTACGATTAATGCTTTACCACCAAAAAGAGTACTGCGTCGCGTAAAACTTTTTGTATCAAATACAGAGTTCTAGTTATGGTAATGATAGTGATTATGTTTCTAATTGCATACTGTAATAAATAATATTCAGTGTTGTTTAAAATATATGTACCTATTGTAGTAAGGATCCTGTACAATCCTTACTACAATAGGCGTGTAAATGAAACATTCGTTTATCGTTTATTTCAGATTTCATTTATTTTTTTGTTTAAAAAATATTTTTTGTTCAAAATTAACTTTTTTTTGTTTGCTACTTTCTTATGAGCGAAGTAGTAGCCCCTTAGGTCCCCCGGTGCTCGATCATCCACCTGTGGAGGGTCTGGGAAGACTGATACCCACTATTAACTTCACCCAAACAAATTTCTTATTGTACTAAAATATGATGCTCTCTTCACTTACTATTAGTAATAAAATAAATATCAAAAACATTCCTCTTCATCGGATTATCTTATACCAGAACTTTCAAACTCTCCAAAAATTTTCTATTTGTATTACTTAAACGATTATCACAATCGTCCTCCCAACCGCACTCGACCGCCTATTTGCTGATCTTTCCACAAATTTACTCATCTTCCTCCACAATTTATTTATAATGTTACTCTTTCTCCTCATATTAATAACACTATCTTTAACATGTCCTAATACATAAATATAATGTCAACGCTTCAGCTCCTAGATCAACTAGACGTTCTGCCTGATCAGCAGCTCGAATAATATTACTTAACACATTAGTATTTACAGGCATATAAATCTTTTCATTCGGGACTTCTATTATTTTAAATCCTGGGGCAACATTTCGATCAAAATAATATAAAACATGAGACAATTCATATCAACTACATCCCGAAGGCCCTACAATTAATACACTTTTACATACACCGCCAAAAAGAGAATTTTTGTGTCAAATACAAATTCCTAGTATCCGTCTTAATTGACTAACAATGATTTATTGTTTTAAGAATTTCAAGAATATCTCACCCTCTAAAATAGCACTTCCATTAAAGCATTTTTCGTTGTTAGTTTCGTTAATGCTAAATCCTGACTTAAACCTACTTTAATATGTGGTCTTCGCCATACCATAGAATCAATTATTAAGTTAATACTTTCGGTTGTAATAGCATTAATTACATCGTTTCAATACTAATTCTTGTGACACATTCATTACAACATGTTTAAAATTATCCAAGTAGTTTATAAGAAATTTAATAGGAATACAAATACTAAGATTAACTTTACCATCCAATACTAGAGCCTTTCCTGTTAGAAAATCCCAGCTACAATTTTCTAATTTATTCACATAACGTGGACTATAAGAAAAATATCCCTTCATCGTTAAAATTCCTCACTTCATCTACCTCAATTCCACTATCTGATATTACTAAACATAAAAGCTGTTACATTATGAATTAAAGACCCTGTAGCACTTGTTTTACCGTAATCATTAGCTAAACGTATTTTGCCTTCAATGAATAAGTCCTTCTTCACCAGATATGTATATTTATCTATTTCAGGTATGACAATCCTAATTTCATCATTATTCGCATATTTTGGTGAACCAAAAGGTACATGATTATGAAATTCCATCTCAATAATAGAATTATTAACACGAACTTTACTTATTACATCTAAATATCCATCACTTATATTATTACATATGTTTGTATGGATACCCACTACATATTAACTTCACACAAAAAACAAACTTCTTATACTAAATATGATCTTTTCTTCAGTTATTATTGATCATAAAATCAATATCAGAACTTTCAGACCTAAACTCTCAAAAAATTTTCTACTTGTATTACTTAAATAATTATGTACCATCGTCCTACCATACTTTGTCTCAATAACGAGGAGTGATTTAAATATTGCGCCAAAATAGTACATATTTTTAAGAGATTTCATTGGTTCTTGAACAGGCAAGTTTAATATGAATAAATGAATGCCAGATATCCACGATTTTTCATAACCTGTAAATGTTTAATTACATTTTTGCATTGTTTTACTATATTTTTCTGTATTATTTAATAAAATCTGTACTTTTAAGTACAAAAATAAAATGTGTGATCACCACGGTTATAGCAAAGAGTTACTATCACCCACCACGCAGAAAGCTTGAACGACTGGGACACCTGACGCATGAAGAAAAACGAACAGTTAACGAATGTCAACGACAGCAATTGTAACGAACATCTCTGAAACACTAAGTAAATTGTAAGCACCACTTCTATAACAATAT
>JAVIWB010000156.1:0-142238 GCA_031893035.1 Dermolepida albohirtum | reverse complement strand
ACTGCCTATTTATACGTTTACATACCGATATTTAGATAAATCGGTTGATTAGTTTATTTTTGACAACTGATTGAAAAAGAAGCAACACGTCGTTTTGTTAAAATGAAAAAAGCAGGGTATCGTGCGGTGATTAAATACTTCGTAATTAAGGGTATGAAAGCTACCGAAATAAAAGATGAGTTACGGGAAACATTAGGTGAATCTGCTCCACAATAAGTAGATGGGTAAATGAATTTAAACGTGGTAGAACAAGCTGTGTTGATGAAGCGCGCTCTGGAGCACCCAAAATCGTGACTTCTAAGGAAATTATTATAAAAATCCATAATATTATTACGCAAGATCGACAACTCAAAGTGAAAGACATAGCAGACATGGTAAACATTTCAACAGAACGCGTACACCACATTTTAACGAAAGAATTGGGCCTTTCCAAGCTTTCGGCAAGATGGGTGCCGCGATTGCGTACGAAGGATTAAAAGTTCACTTGTTTGCGCATTTTCAATGAATGTTTGGACCTTTATAAGCGGAATCCGATTGATTTTTGTAGGCGATTTGTTACTTGCGATGAAACTTGGATACACTACAGTACACCCGAAACTAAACAACAGTCGAAACAATGGTTAGAACGTGGTTCTGCAGTTACTAAAAAAGCGAAAACCACTTTATCGGCAAACAAGGTGATGGCATCAATTTTTTGGGGATTCAAAGGGCATTTTGCTCATTGATTGCCTTCAGAAACGTGCCACAATAAACGGACAATATTATACAGAACTTCTACAAAAATTAAATGTTGAGATTTGTGCTAAACGGCCAGGAATGGCAAAGAAAAAGATTCTATTTCACCAAGACAACGCTCCCTCGCATACCAGCACAGTTGCGATGTCCAAAATCCACGAGTTTCATTTCCAATTAGTACCGTATGCGCCTTATTCGCCGGATCTAGCCCTTTCCAACTTTTACCTTTTTCCAAAATTGAAAACGGCACTAGGTGGAAAGAAATTTTTGTCTAACGACGAGCTTATCATCTTCGTAAATGAGTATTTTGCAAGCCTTCCAGAATCGCATTTTAGAGATGGCATAAGGGCATTGGAGCACCGTTGGAATAAATGTATTGCTCTTTTAGGAGAATATATTGAAAAATAAAAATTATTTTATATTTCAAAAATTCGTTTTTCTTTTCCATTCTCACTACTTGTCAAACTACCCTCGTATGTATGTATCTTGGAATTATTATACAGTAAAACCTGTGTTAACGGCCACCTGACTAAAGCGGCCACCTGAGTTTCAAAGTTCCCCGAATCGACTATAAGGAAATTCCCATACACAAATACCCGTTAATTACGGCCACCTTTGTAAAACGGCCGCGGCCAAATAACCCAAACTTTTACGGCCTATTTTCATAGAAATTTACCTGCCAATGTCGGCCGGACTATTTATGACATGTATATCTTTATTGACGGAAATACCTAATACAAATTGTCGGGGTTTCCCGGGGTTTCCTATTACCTGGTAGTAATTCACCCTTTTCGATTTAAACTTTATTATTCTAAAGGAAACAATTCAGTTTAAAGTTGTCTCCGTATTCGAAAGGTTCTTAATTAAGTATGTCGCAAAAAAGAAAACGTTTGTCGCTAAAAGACAAAATAAATATAATCGCGGAAAGTGAAAAGTATGCGTTAAGTTTGCGAAAGTTGGCCGAAAAATATGGGGTTGGAAAAACACAAATTAACGATATTATGAAAAATAAAGGTGAATTAAAAAAGATGGTCGAGGAAGGTGTTAACATGGAGCTAAAACGAAAATTTCCGAAGTCGGAAGGATTGGCAGTGGATCAAGTCGTCTACAATTGGTTTTGCAAAGCCAGAAATAAAGCAATTCCAATATCTGGGCCGCTACTTAAACGAAAAGCACTGGAGACAGCAAGCAGTTTAAAGATGGAAAATTTCGCAGCATCTAATGGATGGTTGGAAAGTTTCTGTCGGCGACACAGTATAACTTTTAAATCAATTTGTGGTGATTCCGCAGAAGTTAATTTGGACGATATAAAAGACTGGAAAACCAAGTTACCGTTGATTTTAATAAATTATTCTCCTCGAGATGTGTTTAATGCCGACGAAACAGGTCTTTATTACCGCGCTATGCCAAATAAGACATTTGCATTAAAAAGTGAGAATTGTGCAGGGAAGAAGGCAGCAAAACAACGTTTGACTGTTTTACTATGTGCAAATATGGAAGGCGAGAAGGAAGATCCATTAATAATTGGAAAAGGTAAAAAAATCCTCGCTGTTTTAAGGGTAGTCATGTGGACAAATTACCCTTAGAATGGGTTTCTAACAAAAAGGCATGGATGACAACGGAAATTATGACAAGATGGCTGCATAAACTTGACAATAAAATGAAAAAACAAAATAGAAAAGTGCTTCTTTTCTTGGATAATGCCACTTCACATTCTAAAGTTCCATTAGAAAATGTTAAACTAGTCTTCCTGCCGCCAAACACCACTTCGTATTGTCAGCCCTTGGATCAAGGAATAATTCAGAATTTCAAATTGATTTACCGAAATTTTTTGATTAAAAAGCTTCTAACGTTTATTGATAATGAATGTGATTTTGAAATTTTTGAAAAAAACATAAATTTAGCCAATGCACTTGTATGGATTACAGCTGCTTGGAAAAAGGTATCTCCTGCTACAGTTAAAAAATGTTTTTCGGATTCTCTGATGTTATCCAGGAGGACACAACGTTTGATGAAGAAGACGAAATACCCCTTGCTCAGCTATATCCTGCAGTTCGTAACGAATTTTTGATGGATTTGGATGAATATGCTTCTATTGATCGTCATGTGCCTACAGACAGCCCCAACTTCAGTATTCCAGAAATTGTTGAAGATTTGTGCAATAATGATGAAGAACATAGCTCTGATAATAGTGACCTGGACGAATGTGAAACTCCAAAATCTAGTTTATCTAGTATGAGTAAAGTGTGTGCAAAATTAAGAGACATACAAAATTATTTATTGTGCAATAACAATGGTGACATTTATATGGGTGTTTCTAAAATTTTACTTACATGTGAAGCTGCAGTTTTTAAATCGAAGCTAAAAAATGTGAAGCAAACAAATATTGAAACATACTTTAAAAAATCCTAATAAATTGTGTTTTTTCGTATGAATATATTGTAATAATATGTACATATAAATAATTTATTAGATGTCATATTATCTATAATATGTAAATACATTAAAATTTTAGTTTTTCTTACACATATTTGTATTTATATACTATTTACTTTAATTAATAAAATAAAGAAAGCAAATTCTAAAATTAATTATGTATTTTATTTATGAGACGAAAAACCTGTCAATTACGGACACCTTTATATATAACGGCCAATATATTTTGCTTTTTGGGTGGCCGTTATTGACAGGTTTTACTGTATGTACATAACTTAATGAAATACAAGCAATCCATCATATCATATCCCATTATTTTCTGTTTGACGCAATTTTCTTTACTTGAGTCTATTTAATACATTTTTCTGCTAATGATTTTTTCAATCGTCGTTTATTTCTTTGTTTGATATTTTATTTTGATTTCTTCCACATTCTATTTTTCTTAAGATTTTCATTTAACAGACCTGTACTTTATTTTTTTGTCTTTCTGTAAGTATCCATGATATGTATCTAAACGTTATCACTTCTGATTTTACGTCATCGGTTCTAGTTGCTTTACTATTTTCAGTTTATTTATGACTTCCTCAACTTCTACTTAAATTTCCTCTTTCATCATTACGTATTGGTGTATATTTTTCTGGTTTTCTGCTATAGCTGTATTGATCCCGTTTTTTGTTTCATAATTCCATAAAATATTCTTTCCATCGACTTAAAATTTTCTTTTTTCTTCCGTTAGTATCTGTCTTTCCTTACTTTACATATTTTTAATAGGATTCCTTCTCCTCTCACAAGTTTCGTAATGTCGTGTATGACAGCTTGGAATTTCCCATCGCCTTCTCTATGATTCTTTCCTAAATTTTTCCCATAATCGTTTTTAGTCTTCTTTTATTATACTTCTGACTTTATCTCTCAATGCGTTTTATATATTTCAAACGACTGCATGTCTTTTTCTGTACTTAGGTAGTTCTATAATTTGTTCTTTATACGCTTCTTCCTGTAGTTTAAATATTTTTATCAAAGTATGATTCAGCTACTTGATTCTTCCTATTTTCAAGTTATTTCCTTTTTTCTTCCTTTGATTAATTTGTGCTTCTACTAGATAGCAGTTCCGTCCAACGTCGCTTTCTATTTTCTTCTTGACATCTTTTAACGTTGACATCTCATTTCTTTCTATTAGTATAACATAAGACGGATAACAGATGTTTCGTCGAAGTTACTGTATCATTGCCAACTCTTCAACTGAAATCGTTTATCAAAATTATTGATCCAATTTTTGTTCAAACTCTTCTTGTACATTGTTTCAGAATTCATCTATTTCCTGTTTTGCTGCTCCTTCATTCGATCCATAAACAGCTAAAATTGTATATATTCTACTGTCTTCAAATTTACATTCTATTTTTGGGGTTCTTTATGTTGTTAATATCCTCCTGTCTGTCTTTTGAGATATGGTACTCCTGCTTGGAAGGACTTCTTTTCAACTACTCCGTTGTAAATTAATAAATCATTTCCATATACCCATTTTTTTGGGGTTTCTGTGAGTGTTAACAGATTGAAGTTTTCTTAAATTCTGATGAGTTCTTTTTCTTTACTGTTAAACCTTTTACACTTCAGGTACTAGTTTTCCATATTTAATTTTATTCTCTTGATTTTTAATTTTTTGTTATTTTATTCTTGGTCTCTTCTGTCCTTATCCTCTGCCATGGTTAAAGATCTGTTTCCAGATGTCAATTCATTTAATAGTTTTTTGGATATAAGAATCTATATCCAAAACTCTATTAGTTTTGATATTCTTTTCTGGAACGTTTCTTTGTTCTTCCCAGAATTTTTCGCCTTCCTCTATTTTTTTTTAATATCATGTTCTTACTTTTTTATTTTATTTTCAATGTTTTACTCCAACTTCTTTTGTTTTTATTTTAATTTTTCTTTCCCTTTTCATTAAGCCATTAGCAATGAAAATATCTTGTTCTGCTGTAAATCTTAGTTTATTTTTTCTTTTCATAACGTTTAGTCTATTTCCACAATATTTAAGTTTTCCTTTATTTCTTCAAACGTGACTGTCTTTATTTCTACCTGTAAAGTGTTCTTTATAAAGTTTTCGACCTCACTCTTGAGTTTTTTTAATTTTTATTATCGATTTTTAACCCTTTTATTACGATCCTTCTCCGTTTTTCTTTAAATTTATGAAAAACAGTCCAGTAAACAAAAATAATTATGAATGAGAAAATATCACTTTACATTAGTAAAAATATTTAAAATATCTGCTTTGTAATTAATATTCTTCAATCGTTAAGAGCATTTTACATGCCATATATTTTATTGATCATTATAATAGAGTCCAATTAGCGACCAAGCAGTACCTCGAATTAATCCTCTGACGCACAAAAAACGGATGTGGAATTAAAACTAATTGTTATTGTTGATAGTATGTAATTAATGTTCATTAGCAATAATATTCACAATCTATTCGCATAAAGTGATGCTCCATATCGCTGATTTAAAAATAAAGATCGTTCTAAGGGCCACCGTAGACGAAAAAATATATTAACGATAAGCTTTATCTCTCCATAGTGTGTAAATTCTAAATACGATAAAAATAAACCTGAACTTAACTTCCTAGTCACATCCAGTGACTACAGTTTCAAGTATTTAACATCATGGCTTAAATTGAAATATGAGAGAACATATTGTTTAACGTACAAAGGAATTATATATATTTGTGACTTACAACTTAATATCTCGATAAAATTTTGGACAAAGTATTTAAATTATACATTGCAGAGATTTTAACGTTTTTATTTGAGTTTCAATAAAATTTAAAAGGAATACATATGTATTTATTAAAAAATATAAGGAACTGTCGAAGAAATTGTGTGTGTATTACACTCTGATAGTAAATATTTTAAAGCCAAATTATTTAAATTGATTCATAGGATAGTCGATTTTAAAACTCGTCTCTGGCATTGATAATTTCCTAAATTAAAAAAAAATGGTTCAGGTTGCAATAAGATAAGATAATAAAATGTATAATTGCAAAAAAGTGTTTAAGAAAAGAGGTTTATAAGAAAACTTGCAGTCAGGAAATTGTGGGCACACAGAGGTTAAAACTACTAAATTCACAACAAGAATAAAAAGTTTGAAAGTGATAACGGAAAATTGTAATTTTAATATAATTAAAAGAACAAATTTCTATAATCTATCTTTTATAAGAGCTGGACCGGCAGATTTAAATTTGATTACTATCACGAAAGTATAATTGCAAAATGCTAACCTAAAAAGCATTAAAAGAATTGCTCTAGAAATTATTATATTAACAAAATTGAAAAAACATCGCCGTGATAACTGGTCGCAAAAGTAACTGAAAACTACTGAATGAAAGGGACTTCTAAAAAGTTTTCTTATTATAGTCTAAAAAGATTATTTTCGTGCTGAGACAAGTAAGTATTATTAAATAAAAATTATAATAAAATTTAGAATTAAATTAATTAGAAACGTACAGAAAATCCAACTATACCGCACTGTCAACAATTCAGTATACATTAGCATAAAAATTGTCGATTGCAAATGTTTGAACATCACTACTAAATGATGTTAGCAGAGACGTGTTGGTAAATAATGAGAAAAGACTTACAGTCTGTGCAGAAATTACAAACTGCTAATTACTTGTTACTGGAAGGATGGAAGAGAAGCAGAGGGGTACGGTTAGAGAGAGGGACCTTCCCCTAATGCGCTGTGTAGGCATTAGTTGAGTCTCGATTAGGGACCCTTCTTTGTTAAAATGAGTAGTGTATGCAAAGCGCTTTGAAGTGGTATTCTTGTACACGCAGCCGAAAGGGCCGAAAATGTCCATAACTGCCGTTGCAAGTCCACGGGATTACTAAAGTGTGACATTTCAGTTCAAGGGAGGTTACGAGCTACCACAACGAGGCAAGATAAGACCATTACCACTTTGTTGAGAATTGAGGAAAAAAATATAGAAGTAAGTTTTATGACTACGTAATCGTTTACACGAATATAATCTGAAATATCACAGTAAGATAATAAAATCGATCGTAACAACGTTGAGCGAGATTGATCAAATCTCGTATTTTCCGAAGAACTTTCTATTTGGGCTTGGATGCCTAGAAAGAAACCTTGGTCTTGTGATCCAAAGTGGATTTTTTATCGCAGTATAAAACATCCAGTTAAGGTTCATATGAAATGGTGCTTCGGCATGTGTGGTTTCGAGTCGTTATGCGTAATTACAGGAACTTTGGAGTCACGTGGTAAAATGGTAAAATTCTATCAAAAGGGACTTCCGTGTAAAAGTGGTTTGCCAGTGATACGCCAGAGTGGTATTTGCAGGAAAACAACGATCTGAAATACCGCGGTAAATTGTGTATTGAATGAAAAGATGCAAACGGTATTCATATGATACGCCTTCGAAAAGTCCGGATGTGAACTAAACGAAAATGTGTGAGCTATCGTGAAGTAGAAACTTCGGGGTCAATGTGCTTCAACATCAGGCAATTTTCTCGTCATATAAGGAATATATGGAGACAATTGTCAGTAAGCTATGCAGAAAATTTAGTTGCTAACGTGAAGAAACGCTGTAAAGCCATTGTCGATAGTACTAGGGACTTATATAGCGGATAAATATTTTGTATATGGATTTTAGTGGAATAACGTTTTTGTTGATAATAGTTCGTTTCACTGATTTATCAACGGCTTTTACATTTTATACAGACTGTACTTAAGCAATAGCATCTGGCAGCTTTCTCGCCATATAAGGAAGATATGGAGACAATTGCAAGTACAGGAAATTGAGTTGCTAGCTTGTGAAGCCATCATCAATAGTATTAGAGACTTATATAGCACATAAATATTTTGTATATAGATTTTAGTGAAATAAATTTTTTGTTAATGATTCGTTTCATTGACATATCAACGGTTTTTAATTTTTATGCAGACTGTACTTAAGACTTAACATTGTATATGAATGATTAAATAATTTCAGAATATCATTGTATGTACATACAGTGGAAGAGGCTGCATACGTTTATGTATAAACGAATGTGGGAAATTCCAAACATGCTATACGAAATAAATATTTCTGTCTCATATAATACATTGCAAAACTAATTTATCTGCCTCATTCTGACACATTGAACAAAATCTGTGTACAATTATTCAGTAATTTGTAAAATATAAAAACGGATACAAACAAATATGCTAGCCCAATGAAATTACACAATTATTGTCGATTTTTTACTTTGCAACTTCCAGGATAAAAAAATAATTAAAATGTGCAGAATGCGTGTAACATTGACTTTTTTCAACATTCCCACTTCCTTGAATTTTTATTCATTTATTTTCACATTATTGATTCTGATAAATAAAGATGATTTTACAGCTGATTCTTTTTTGCACATACCGCAAAATTGTCAATCAGAACTATTTTATGTTCTTTTTGTCTTATTTCTCTCATTATATAATTACAAATAAAATCCGACTAAGAAATCACCTTTAAGAATTATTCAACGAAAGTTGTCTATTTTTCATAAAGTAATAATGACAGTAAGTTGGAGAAATTTAGAGGAGCTAGGTAGATATCGAAGATTAATCGATGAAAGTGTTTATTCATACAATGGAGAAAGCCATTGTATGAATAAACACTTTCATCGATTAATCTTCGATATCTACCTAGCTCCTTTAAATTTCTCCAACTTACTGTCATTATTACTTTATGAAAAATAGACTTAAAAATACTAATCAAACATCTATAGTCTGTTCGGAACTTGAAACGAATCTTTCATTAATTAGTATGCTATGTTGCCGGATTCTGCGAAACAATGCGAATAGAGTATATGTTAGCTACATCAATTCCCATTTTACTTGTTATTGTAAACTACTATTTGTTGTTTGTTTTAATAAATACAAACTTGAAGATATATAAGCTTTGGCCACGTAATCTTAAAGTTACCTCCATACTATTGCACGCTCGTTTCAATAAAAATTGACTCAAATAAAATATTATATTGGATAACAAAAATACAAAGAATGGACAATTTTATATTTGAATGAACAATACTATTTTCAGCTTCTATGCGCCGACTTTAACAGACAGAGAATTTTATGAGAACCACAGTAATTATATTAATCATTTCCAGAAAGGTATATACTTAATTAATGTTCTTATTTATTGCACTATACGAGGTTTGGCTATTAAATAACGAAACTGACGCTGGTACAGAAGAAATGCGCATGCGCCAAACGCCAACGACTGACAGTTATTTATCGTGAAGCCTTCTCTTTCGAATGCAGTACCTCTCGCCTCTGTAAAAAAATCAGTATAGCCGTAGCCTTCGTTTGCATTACAGTTGTTTTCTGGTTTCGCCGGAAAAATGTTAAGTGTAACAATAGAGCAATGAATTATTGTGAAATTTCACATGAAGCTTGGAAAAACCGCTATTGAAACTTATAATTTATTGAAAGAAGTGTATGGCAATAAATATTTACCGCGTACACGTCTTTTTTAATGATTTAAGCGTTCGAATTAGCAAATCCAAATTCAAAGCAATGATGATTGTTTTTTGATATTCATGGGATTGTGTACCTTCGCTGGGTTCCTGAAGGTCAAATTATTAATTAACATTACTACCTTCACGTTCTTGCTCAACTTTGTGAAAGAATAAGGAAACAACGACCCGAATTGTGGAAGGACAAGTCATGGATTCTCCACCAAGACAATGCACCGGCTCATTCAGCATTGTCAGTCAGAGGTTTCTAGCCAAGCATCCCAGTATTATACCAACCGACTTTTTCGCCGGATATTGCGCCGTGCGACTTCTATCTGTTTCCTAAGGTGAAATCTGAATTAAAGGGAACAAAATTTGAGTCTGTTGAAGCTGTGAAAGCGAAAGCGGCACGCGTCCTGAAGGAGCTGACAGAAGAAGACTTCCAGCACTGTTTCGAACAATGGAAAATTGGCATGGAGCGTCGTAGGGATAGAGAAGGGGTGTATATTGAAGGTGATAATAAGTAAATATGTATGAAATCAAAATAAAATGTTTTACAGCGTCAGTCTCGTTATTTAATAGCCACACCTCGTATATTTCAATTGAGGAAAAATTGTGAGACAAATGAAATTTAAAATAACATACGCAGTATGACTGTTTTAATCGACATTTCAGAACAAAATAATAGCAACTATAATGAAAAGATTTTTTAATAATTAAAGCGTCGAAAACATCTAAAGAAAAAATCGTTTATATATTGTTTTAGTCCAATACAATTTAGATTTTCAAAAATGGTCAACTAAGATTTCGTATCAAATGCAAATGTCAAAAAATGTCAGTCGAACTGTCAAATGCAAATATAGTCAACTAAGTATCAAATAATCACAAACGATTTAACAGAATAATTTTTCCACCTAATAAATAGTATAAATATTTATAATATTGCCATTGAAAATATGCAGGTAAATCATATTCTGATAAAACTCGTTTACTTTCTTTGCAACATTCTTCAAATTTCAGAAACTGCTTTTCATAATTGATACGAAATTTAATGATAAGTAAATTAGCGTCGTACGATAAAACCTGGTTTTTTTAATATTTGGTACTATGGTATTTCTAAATATTCTAATATGGTGGTTTACAACAACAGTAATACATAAAAAATCCAAATTTCTTTATACATTTAATAAATGTATTGTGTAATCAAATTCTAATTAAATGAATTAATACCTCATATGCAGTCAGTATAACAAGAAAAAAGGCGTAGATAGATAGATCAAATGACTTTATTTGGAAAATTTCTACAAAAAACTAGAAAATCTATGTATGTAATTTAGACTACGGACGAGATGCCAGAAGCCGTGGAATGAGTTGTTTTGGGTGCAATATTCCTAAACATGTTACATATTATGCAATTTGCGCGCATATTTTCAGTTGGTAGTGATCTTGGCACTTTGTCGTTTATTTTAAGTTGCTTTAATGTGTAGCAAAGTTTTGTATGAAGCGATTTATAATCTCTGAACAAATATCGCTTCATATATTTTTAAATACGGAGCACTTATAGTTGCATTAATGTACAGCACGACCATCATATCCTTGGACAAAAATCTACTGCGCATCGTAGGCGTGCCGGGTGGTACACTCCGAGTCATCGGTAAGCTGTTTGTGTCCTCAGTGTGCTTATGATCGTTGCATTTTAAATCTATTTTAAGCCATTAAAAATAACTCCATGCACTTGCATGCTTTGCATATATTAACTCCAAGATGACTTGCTGTCTGTATAACAAGAAAAAAAGGCGTAGAACTCAAATAACTATATTTGGAAAATTTCTACATAGAGCTTAAATCTTCACTATATTTCCTAATACGCGATATATTTAGTATGGTGTCTAATCTCCATCTTTTTCCATGATCAATTTACAGTGATTGGTCATATTTTTCGGCACATGCAGTTGGTAGTGATCTTGGCACTTTGCGCAAATTTATTTTAAGTTGCTTTAATGTGTAGCAAAGTTTTGTATGAAGCGATTTATAATTACCCACACATTTTCTATTGAATCTGACATGCAAATATCTCGGTGTAGCATGTACAAACATTTATGATACTGTGGGATGAACAAATATCGCTTCATATATTTTTAAATACGGAGCACTTATAGTTGCATTAATGTAAGTAGCTTCACTTGGCGTCGCGTAAAAGCGCCTTTCTGTTGGGAATGTACCTAATCACCGAAGCGAGCGACACACTCACCTTCGAAAAAGAACTGTTCTGAAAACGGAATAGCGTATTTGGTAAAAGTGACTCTCATCCCACTATACCATTAAATATTTTATTGACCTTATCCTTGGCAGTAATAGACCTTCTTCTCTTGTTATACAACAGATTGTATTTGTATCGAATATATACGAGAGAGCGTTTTTATATTCGCGGAATGAGCGGGTTGTAGAGGGGTGAGTAGGCGAATTGGGGGCGTGGCCTGTACAGCGACTCATGATTAGTATAAATACGAAGTTTCATTGTTATTAGACAGTTAGTCTTTGAGCTATCGTCAACAAAGTAACATAATCAGGAGTGAAAAGTGAAATATGGAAAAAATCGAATATCGTGCCGTTATAAAGTTCCTTACCAGGCAAGGAAAATCAGTCGCGACCATAATGAATGAGATGTCATTGGTTTACGGCGACTCTTGTCCAGGTAAACCATGGTGTACAAGTGGCATTGTTTATTTAAACAAGGAAGGGAATCCCTTGAAGACGACCCGAGGCCGGGCAGGAGCATTGAGCTGACCACGCCAGCACTTATCCAAAAAGTTGAACAAATTGTACTCGAAGATGCTCGACTAAAGAAGAAACAACTCGCAGAAATGGTTGGAGTGTCCGATACAACAATTTTTAAAATCCTACACGATCATCTCGGCATGTCTAAGGTCAGCGCAAGATGGGTGCCGAGAGTGCTCACGCCGCCGCAAAAACAACAGCGCGTAGAGTGTTCGCGTGCATTTTTGGACCTCTGTAATGAAGACAAGGATGGTGTATTGAGTGAAATTGTTACTGGAGACGAAACTTAGGTTCATCATTATGAACCTGAGTCCAAACAAGACTCCATGCAATGGCATAAAAAGGGCACAGCACCTTCCAAGAAATTTAAAGTGTCACAATCAGCTGGGAAACTCATGGCAACGGTATTTTGGGACTCGGAAGGAATATTGTTGATTGATTATAAAGATAAAGGTGTTTCTATAACCGGAGAATATTACGCTTCAATATTAGAGCGACTAAAAGAAGCCATTAAAGAGAAAAGACGGGGAAAATTGACAAAACGTGTTCTGCTTTTGCACGACAATGCGCCCGTCCACAAGAGCCGCGTTGCGTTAGCTGCCCTGCATAAGGTGGGCTTCGAAATTGTGAATCATACACCCTACAGCCCAGACCTGGCTCCGAGTGATTATTACCTGTTTCCGAAAATGAAAAAAGAGCTGCGGGGTAAAAAATTTACTGCCGATGATGAAGTCAAGGAGGCAATTTCGGCGTATTTTGCAGATAAAGTGAAATCATTTTTTTATGAGGGTATAAATAAATTATTTGAAAGATGTGAAAAATGTATCCGTCTTGCAGGTGAATATATTGAAAAAGAATAATAATTTGGTTTTTTTATTTCCACCCCTTGTCCCCCATTCCGCGAATATAAAAACGCTCCCTCGTAGTTTATAACTTGGTAACAGAAAAATTAAATATATTTTATATATGTAGGTAAAGTCGCTTTGCACCTAGTACATCTAGTTTTAACTCTATCAAATCGACTTTGTATGATATTTTTAATTTGACATTAAATTAAAATATCAAAATTATCTGAAAGCTTTAGTATTAATATTATGAAATTTTTCAAGATTCTGTTTAACATCATCTCGGAGAAATAATTCTGAATTTAAAGGTCCTATGGTACAAATGCTAAAATCAGTTTTGTCCGAAAAAAATAAGCGAACCATAATTAATTTTTATTTAATATACTTCTTAATAAAAATTAAGTGATTTTTGGAAAAATCTTATTTTGTTAATGTTAACAAGACTTCAACAAATTTTGCAAATTAATTAAGTGCAGTCGGTACAAGTTAGAGTGGCGAACCAAGTAGCACCGTTGCAATGCAAAGTACATTCACGAAAACAATTTTAATGCAGGTGTTTCAAATGACGGAATCATTATATGGACTTAAATTGTAATACCAATGACGAAAATATTAAAAATTCTTAATATATAGACTTAGCTTACTTTACTGTTCAAATTCATGTAAATGTTTAAATTTATTTCAGTCTTTACTGGATGAAGATCCATATTAACTAGTTAAATTAGAAAAAAACGCACAAAAAACTTCTTATTTACTTTTATTCAGCTTCTTTAGATACTACTATCACATAGTAAGAGAAAAAATTAAATAGTAAATATACAATTTAAGAAGTAAAGAATAAAATATATATAATTATTGTGCTTTAATTTAATGGGAAGTGATATAGTTAACGAATACATTACCATACAGATGAGAAGGTAGCCTTCCCAAGTACGATATTATTTCCATATGCATCAGCATAATCGATTATTTGTTATTGTACTTTTACTCTGACTGAAAGGTATATACTAGCAATTTTGTAGATTATATTTTGATTAAGTACTATAGGTTGTATGCATAACAACAAATATTACATAACCATGCCACTCAAATATCAACGACAAACATTAAAGTACAGAAATTGTAACTCTATTTTTAAATAACGGCCTTAAAAATCCGTGAGGTTATGACAGGGTACGGTCTGTCAGGGCAATGTACTTTTTCGATACACTAAGACTGTTGCGTGTCAAGCAGAGTTTGATTTCTAGGTATACATTTTTAAGAGCCTGAGTTGATCTCAGGCCAAAAAAATACCATCAGCGTTATAGGCCGCACCAAGGATCGAATCTAGTACGTTGAGATTAGTTAACTAGTCACCAACCACTAGATCACCATAAGGTCTTTTTTAAATAATTATTCAAATAAATTGCTTAAATAAACATATCAGAATTAAATCTAATCAAGTATCACAGACTTATTATAATGCACTTGCATTAATATTTTATTCAAGTATTTGCCGTGAAAAAACGCGGCAGCACTATACAGTATTTCACTTCATTACTTTCTAAGGTACGAATGAATTATAAATTGTTATTTAGATGAATCTATTATACAGCATTTCACATTGAGAATGAAGTACTGAAGTACAAGGTATTATGAGTAATATGTTTCTGACTTCATTCTTGTAAAACTATATAAATACATCTATTTTTATGCGATGTTGCAGTAACAATCGTTCTAACTTATATTGGTAACAATCAAATACGATTTTCAAACTGGATTATATAGAAATACGGTTACATAAGAAAAATACTGCAATAGAACAGGGAATATTAGATG
This sequence comes from Dermolepida albohirtum, assembly GCA_031893035.1. Taxonomy (NCBI): domain Eukaryota; kingdom Metazoa; phylum Arthropoda; class Insecta; order Coleoptera; family Scarabaeidae; genus Dermolepida; species Dermolepida albohirtum. Next base: position 127,132 of record JAVIWB010000156.1, on the reverse strand, counting down.
GAGATTATTATTACTGGTATCCCATATACGATACAAATATTATTATTTAGATTTTACTGCTAACAATAGAAAGTGTGAGTTACTAAAATTACCACCTTATCACTATACGTTTAATTAAAGTCAGACGATGTAGACGCAAGAGCAGCTATTTATTAGAACGAACAATGCGATGTTTAAATTAAAAGAATATTAAATAAATACTAAAAAAGGTAAGCTCTTTAGAACATCTTAAATATTTCTCCTTCTTAGTTGCACAAGGAATGTAAAGGATCAATGAAGTATAAGATGATTTAATACATTTTATCATTATATTAGATGGAAATACGTTCAACTTCGAGCAATCAGAAACTGAATTTTAAAAAGCTTAATAGTTGCCTTTAGCAAGCTTCCACAATGTCGTTTAGTATTACTGTATGGTGGTTTTACAGTTCTATAATTATACATTTTTAATTTTAAATAAAAATTGAAGTACAGATGAATTTTCTATTCATAATTTTCTAGTTTTCAGTTAGTTCTCCCTTATTCTAGGGTACCTAACATTCTTCGGAAATATGGTCAGAAACCATAATTTGTGGTTTTACACACACAAACACCCACACGTATATCGAGGTCGCGATCGAAGTAATGAACATTATCAAATCATACTACAATACACACGGCAGTATACATTTTGCTGAAAATGAAATTATATTAAATATTTTCCGTACTGTTTTCGGCAAATAGGGTTTATTTAAATTTTTAAATTATTAAGATTGTATTCCAATTGAATGCACTACCTGATGTATTTTTGTCGCATTACTCAGATTCATTACATCACTTTCCGATTCGTCCACCATTAGTTAGTTTATTGACATGGTATTATTTAGGTTTAATTGATCAGTCTAGTGAATGAATGTAGACATCTATAATATCTAATAAGTGAAAAGCATTCTTAACATTTAAACAAAAATGGATGTAATAAATAGTTTTCAAGAGCAAAAAATAAACGAATATCTTTATCGGGCATGCCACTAAGAATATGATTCAAAAGAAATTGATAAAAAACAGATTCGTCATCTGTATTAATACGTAGAGCGGTTACATTTGTCTGAACACCAGGTTCGTAATAAATACATACCGAATATTTACGGTGACTTATTCAAGGCCGATCACTCTGCTCAGTTATATATTTGTTGGTACATACGTACTTACGCACTTACTACATCGGATTCTATCCTGTCGCGTGATAAAAATTGACCGTTCTATTAACTGCATTATTTTCTAAACATGTCGAATAATACATATCGAAATAAATATTGCCTGACATACTTCAAACAGCGACCATACTGTAGATAATTTAAAGTTAGCAAAAATGTTTTAATCATAAAAACAATAGACAATTCTTAGAGTAATTATCATTAGAAATACAATTACTTGTGAAGTTAACTATACTGGTAAAGGTCACATTTAATGATTGTCAGATAAACATATTTGTATGCAGATAAATAGTAAAGTAAAAGTTAATGTAAAAGTGTAAAGGATGTTCATAATATCGTCAAAATCTTCCGCACACAGAAAGATGAAGTCTGACGTTCATACAAAATCAAATAACTGTGTATGATGTATATAATGTTTAATAATAGCAAAAGGAAAAATATATAAATACATATATTTACCTTTTCCCCATATTCTTCTTAAGAATATTTCAAATGTAAAGTTAAATGCCTTGATTCTGAAATAATTTTATGTATTTATATTATTGTGATTTATTTAAGACAGACATGTAGAGTAACAATAATTATCGGAAATGTCGTATGTCGTTCTTAATTTCCTATAAAACGTTAACCGCAATCCAAATAAGAAATTATGGTAACACATTACTCGGAAATTCTTAAAAATTCATGATATCTGAAACCGTAACTGTAGTGGTTTTACACACATACGTATAAACCCTATACATGTACATATGTATGTATTGTATATATACACACACGCCTCCTATGTACATTTGTTATAAACTAAACTAACAAAGCTAAAAATAATAACATGCCTAAATATAATAGGTAAAAATTTTCCAAATACTGTTATTGGAATGATTGTTTTTGTTTACAATACATATCATGCCTGCAGATTACAATCAAGTACTTTTAACAAAATTATCTAAACTAGAGGTCGCTTGAATTGAAATGAAACTAATTTTTAAAGGATTATGGATATGTGTGGTATCAAAATAATGTTTCTAAAAAGGAATAAATAATATAGATAAACATGAAACAAGTGAATGGTGAGGCGACTTAGAGACGGTTGCATGGACATAAATGACGAACATCCTGGTGCGGAAAAATCTGTAGTTACAGAAAGTAACATCGCACTTGTGCGTGAATTTATTATAAATGAGCCGAAGTACTCATGGCAATACGTGGAAATGGAATTAAATATTTTCAAAGATTCAATTCACCGCATTTTGACATAGCATTTGGGATAGAGAGAGATTTGTGCAAGGTTTGTACCACACAACGTAACTGAAATCAACATTGTAGAGACTTGATTAAAGACTCAAAAAAGGACGAAAACTTCAGGTATTCTGTTATAACTAGCGATGACAAAAAGCCATTTGGAGAAGTCAAAAGTGAAGAAATTTGTTTTTATGATTCGAAAGGCATAGTGCACAAAGAGTTTGTACCAACTAGTCAAACAGTCAATGCTGCTTTTTATCTTGGTGTTATGAAATGTGTTTTGGCGCGTATTCGTCGTGTGCGCCCTCGATATCGTGAAAATGGTAGTACCATCGCTCGAAACTTGCCACTGATTTTCTAACTACAAATGGCATTTTAACCATCAACCATTCACCGTATTCACCGCATTTGGTCTCCTGTGATTTCTATCTGTTCTCCAAATTACATTTGCCGATGAAAGGAGAGCGTTATGCTAACGTCGAAGCCATTAAAAAGGCGTCGACAGCGATCTTCAAAGACATCTCTAAAGATGAACTTAAAAATTCATTCGACATATTAATTGACCGTGCAAAACGTTTTATTGAAGCCGAAGGCGACTACTTTGAATAAAATAAATGAATTTTGCCGAAATAATAAGCTTTTTTTATTTTACACATATAAAAAGCATAAATAATAAATTAGTAAAAATATAAAAGACATTTTAAATGTCAAACTAAATTTGAATATAGACTTGTTAATAAAAGAAAATTACGCTATTAAAAAGTACAAATTGAAGGAAAATTAATGATAATATTTAAAAACTTATTTAAAAATAAATTTGAAATTATAGAATTGTCAACTAAATAGGATGCTTTTTTGTCATTTCACGAAAGATATAAGTACTGGAAAAAAAATATTGGGGTAGATTTTTAGCAGTGTTGGGTAGGAATGGCCGATGCGATATTTAATCTTACGACATCTCGTCATGGACACTTCATCTCTGAGACATTTTATCACACCATTTTGCAAAACTGTTCAATATGCTTCATCCTAATCTTTTCAAAAAATGGTCTTGATTGAATCTTGTCTTGAATTAAAAAGATTTTATGTCAAGACATTTGCTTAAAATTTAAAGACGAGGCCAAAACAAGACAAAAATCAAACAATATTTTTTAAAATAATTGGTCAATTCTTCAACATTCTGGTGGTAGTCTGTAATCATTTTCATATTTGCGGCTATGTTATTTATGTTGCTTTCACATATATATATATATATATATATATATATATATATATATATATATGTATATATATATATATATATCTTTTAAAACAAGCACTCCGACCTTGGGCAGTCTAACAGAAATGAAAAACATCCAGATATTCTGAGAAATACTGTCTGGAAGGAACTAACTTTTTTTACATCGATTCTACACCAGCATTTATTCATACATCAGGGATCGACCATTCGTAGCACAAATTTCGTAAAATTCTTATAATTATTAGGTATACTATATATGTATACATGTTAAATAATATTTATAATTTTATATCGTTTGATTGCATCTGTTTTTTTAAAACAACATATCATAGGCAATTGTGCAAAATGATGTGATGAAATTACATCTAACGAATTGGAAAAGTAAAAAATTTGGGTGTGATAAAATGTCACATTGATGAACTGTCAGCGTGATGAAATGTCTGTGATGAGATGTCACGTGAAGGAAGGAACTATTACGTACAAAACAGTATATTTAAATATATAATTATTATTATATATACACCAGTGCAGTAAACAAATACAAAACTTTATACAATATCAATTAACTAACAAATTTCAGAATAAGTGCTAAACTTATTAAACATCGACAACTAATTCATTTACGTTTGGTAAGTATAAGTATAACATCCAGAGGTGAATCTAAGGGATTTGATTGGTCGAGAACCACTGATCAAACTAGCGAGAAAAATTTAAATTTGAAACCAACTCATTTGAAATTGATAAAGCAGAAGATTGTTTATTGAAATTTTTTCTTCAAGAATGCCAATAATTTTGGTGTATATATTAAAATACGATTCTTATTATGTTTTTCGCATATACATGTGTAATATATCCACAAATTAATTTCCGTTTTTATGTAACGCAGGAAGTAGTGGCCATTGTGTCTGTTTATTAAAAATGGCCGCTGTAATAAAAATCCCGCTAAATGCGAAATCCATGCTGTGATGCGATTTTTACTGGCAAAAGCTTTTCAGCGTAGATATCACTGTGAAATCTGTACTGTTTGCGAACCAAGTGTCATATGTGATAAAGTTGTGCGTGAATGGTGCCATATAACTATATGAGGAAGAGCGAATATTCATATCGAGGAAAGGAGTGCTCATCTGTAGTCAGTAATGAACAGAAAATTGACAATCAAATCCGTAAAAATCAGCGTTTCACAATATTCTAACTTTCGAAGTATTTACTAAAAATTTAGTAATTCTTTTGCATGAGATAGTCTCACAAAACTTAGACTATCGGAAGTTTTGTGCTCGCAGGGTTCCGGTCTCTTAAGTCAACCTTGAAACAAAACAGCAGCCAATGGCGTGAGGCCATACCGCTTCGCCAATCAGAACAAAGAAGGCCAAACAAACATTGTCTGCGCGAAGGATGATGGCCACCGTTCTGAGATGCAACGGGAATACTGTTGGTGAAGCTTATAGAACGAAGAGCAACCACCAATACTCAAGCTTACTGCAAGACTTTTCAATCCACGATTAAAACAAACATCGAGGCTTGCTTGGTTTCGGCGTCGTATAATTATTAAATTTAAGTGGGACGTTTTTAACAATTATGCGCTCGCAGAAGTGGCTACAATTATAGTACTTTGATTCCGATGAAGAAATTCAGGATGCTGCAATCCTAGGCGACGAAATTTTATGAAGAGGAAATTTACTAGCTAGTTAAACGCCATGGTAAATGCCAAAATTTGGAGGTGACTAGGTAGTACCTAAACGTAGTTTTTTTAATCTATATTTTATTGAAAGCTAAACAGAGGTTAGTTTGTGGATTGCCCTCATATTTATTTCATTTTTATTTGTTCAATCATTTGTACATTACAGAAAATAAATTCTAAATAGTACAACAAAAAAAAATTCATGCCTGAATGATTAAAGAAACGTAATTGTGTGAAAAAGTAGAAAAACAATTATTTATAAAATATATCTAAACAAAGAATTAATTTTATATACAACCATTCTCAAATGTATTAGACACCTTACGAATTTATGTACATACCATACATACATATATAGTTTATATAGTTTAGTCAAAAGAGAGGTGAGGAAAATAAAACTGTTGTGAAAATTATGTACAAAGTGTTATTTAGTAATATAGTACAATTTATCAATATTTTGTCGCTCCGCCCTTGGCCTTAATGACAGCTCGCACTCGTCGAGACATACTTGCTACTAAATTGTAACCACTCTGTCGGTGGTATTGTTGATAATTCTGCTTTTGACAGGCATTTATGTTCCGTGATCTTAGTTTTTAAGATACGCCACAAATTTTCAATGGGCGACAAATCGGGACTTTGTGGCGGCCAATCCAATACCTCCACTGTGTTTTCCTCGAACCAACGCATTACAGCTCCCGATTTGTGGCAGGGCGCATTATTTTGCTGAAAAATATATTGTGGAATATCCTGGTCGAATAGTTTTAGCACAGACAGTTCTAATACTTCCTCCATCATGGCTAAATAGCGTTGGCTATTCATCCGTCCATCGCACAGGTACACTTCTCCAACACCGTATGCAGACATACAACCCCAAACCATGATACTACCACCTCCAAATTTTACTGTGGGAATGACACATTGTGGTTCATAAGCTTCCCCTTGCCTACGCCGAACGTATAGCGTCCCAGGTAGTCACCAAAGCTGCCAGGCAAAAAAAGAAAGTTAGCACTTAGACAGGATTAATTTTGTTTAATGTTACATGTAGACTGAATTGCATACAACGATAAGAATATTAGTCATGAAGATGTACTTACATACCTCGATATTCAATTAATCAGACCAAAGAATCTTCGACCACTTCTCCATTGTCCAATTTTCATGTTGTTTGGCCCATAAATACCTCTTCTTTTTATGAGCGTCAGTAAGCCTCGTAAACTAGCACGCTGGAGACGCCTTCTCACTGTTTGCGCAGAAACTGTTACGCGATAACGCTGTTTCAGCTCACTGACGAGCTGTTTCGACGATTTTTTCCTATCACTGAGAGCCAGTCTTTGTAAAATTCGGTCTTCTCTAATCGAGGTACAGGGTTTTCTGCCACTTTTTGGTCTGTTAACAAACGACCCACTCTCCTGATAGCGACTAATGGTTGTACGGACTGCACATCGCGAACATTTTTTTTTTGCAATTGCAGCTATTGATAACTTCTAGGAATGCAGTAGCACTATTTGGGCGCGTTCCCCTACCGACAACTCGCGTGTTTTAGGCATTTTTCTTCAACAAATAACTGACACAACGTGAAAAAATAGGATAATCTAATTGATCTCTACCACAAACTCACAAACGCATGTTGCTCACACACTGCTAGAATGACACTAAATTTCTTTCCACCTATTCTTTTCAATAGGGGATTAACTAGGGTATTCAAAAACGCATTTCTGTAAATGCCATTAACTATTTTTACGGTTAATTTCCGTCAGACTTGGATAATACCGAGAATAAGGGTTTTTACCTGGGGTGTCTAATACATCTGAGCATGATTGTATATATAGTCTGTTGCAGAAAAAACCGAACTTTTTTAAAATAAAAGCAAAAGCTTATTATTTTGGTAAAATTCATTTATTTTATTCAAAATAGTCGCCTTCGGCTTCAATACAACGTTTTGCAGGGTCAATTAACATGTCGAATGAATTTTTAAGTTCATCTTTAGAGATGTCCTTCAAGATCGCTGTCGACGCCTTTTTAATGGCTTCGACGTCGGCATAACACTGTCCTTTTATCGACAAATGCAGTTTGGAGAATTGATAGAAATCACAGGAGGCCAAATCCGATGAATACGGTGAATGGTTGATGGTTAAAATGCTATTTGTAGTGAGAGAATCAGTGACGAGCGTCGAGCGATGAAATGGTGCATTATCATGTAACAAATGCCAGCTATCATTTTCACGATATTGAGGGCGCACACAACGAATACGCGCCTAAAGACGTTTCACAACACCAAGATAAAAAGTAGCATTGACTGTTTAACTAGTTGGTACACTCTTTGTGCACTATGCCTTTCGAATCATAAAAACAATTTAACATCGTCTTCGCTTTTGACTTCTTCAAAGGGCTTTTTTTCGGTCTTTTTTCGATTGGATGCTTCCATTCAGAGCTTTGACGCTTGGTCTCTGAATCATATTTAAAACACCATGTCTCATCGCTAGTTACAATGGAATACCTGAAGTTTTCGTCCTTTTTTGAGTCTTTAATCAAGTCTGTACAATGTTGATTTCAGTTAGGTTGTGTGGTACAAACCTTGCACAAATCTTTCTCTGTCCCAAATGCTGTGTCAAAATGCGGTGAATTGAATCATTGGAAATATTTAATTCCATTTTCACGTATCGCAATGAGGACTTCGGCTCATTTCTAATAAATTCACGCACAAGTACAATGTTACTTTCTGTAGCCACAGATTTTTCTGCACCAGGATGTTCGTCGTCATTTATGTCCGTACGACCGTCTCTAAATCGTTTATACCACTCATACACACTCGTACGTGATAAACACGAATCACCATACACTTGTTTCATCAAATTAAACGTTTTAGCAAACGATTTACCGAATTTAAAACAGAACTTGATATTTGCTTTTTGCTCAAAATTCATTTTTCGACCAATGCCAAATACACACTATTACTTTATGCGAAATTGCTTCATAATAAACAACAAAAATATCCTAGAAATTCCATGCTCAACATATTTAGTCTCTCATAATAATTTAGTTCATCTTTATTAATGTGTAGTTTTAACAGTAAAAAATTTACTAACGTCCTTTATTCACGTTTAAATCTATTAATACATGTTATATGATGAGATGATCAAGTAACACAGCAGTGATGGTCTAAAAAGTGCGTTGAATAGAGATAATTGAAAAAATTGAAACCTGTGCATTTAATAAAACTCCATACCCGCATCGAACAACTTATATGATCGATGTATAGATGGAAAGTGTAAAGATGATCGAATACAACTCTAAAGTCAGTGTAATGATGCATTGGTCAGGTAGTAATTTGTTATGGATATTATACCCTAGTATAGCATCAGATCATTCGCATAAACTAAAAAATTACTGTCCTTCAATGAATATTAAAGAATGTTAAAAAGTTCTTGCTTTGTCGGTCAATACATTTATGTATTGGTCGAGAGAGGGAGATATGATATTATTCTTCAATGAATAGTACAAACCATTTACAGAGAGCAAAAATAAAATTGAGAAACAACGACTGCCCTAAGGAATGCCAGATGATATATTAATCGAAATAGATTGCACATTTGACAATTTTACGATTTGCAGTTTGTCCTCCAAGAAAGAACGTATCTGCGGCAGCAACACCATTGATCCCATGCAAAGAATTTATGAATAGGCCGACCATGGTCGACCTGATCAAAAGCTTTAAGAAAATCCACCTACTTATCCGATTCCAGGAAATTATTGACTAATAAAATTAGAGAATTGTAGTAAACTTGTGTATGCTGTTTCCTGAAAGAACCCGTGTTGATTTAAGCTAGAGTTCGATTATTTAGAGAAGAAACTTCAAGGTCAATCCGCTGGGACGAAATTTGGTTTAGGACGAGTCAATTATGCGCTGAAGGGGCGACCCTGTTTGCGGTGGTGTCCATTGTTGTTCGTGTGTTTATAGTGTGTGTGCTGTTTTCGCTGTTTTTACTTGTTAGCTTTATAATTTATATAAAAGACTATTTTTTCAAAACCATTTTATCAGTGGTAAGTGAAAAATTATTACGATTGAAGTAAAAAATATATACAGAAATATTAAAGTTAGGTTAAGTATTGTTTGGATGCCACCGTGTTACGCCTATGGTAGAATTTCGTCGCGCAGATTTTGATGAGTCATAGTTTCTTCTCTAAATAATCGAACTCTAACTACATTATAGTAAGTATCAAAAATGGATTCGGAAACAATATGTTCTAATATTTCCAAGACATTAGACAATATAGACATTAGACGATAATTCTCTATTAAAGATTGATCACCAGATTTATATATTGGTACAACGTAAGCCAGTTTTCAAATGCAAGGGAAGACTCCAGAATCTAGAAAGGGTTGATATACTATTGATACTGGTAGGACCATTGTTAGATTGCACATGTTCCAATAACTGACTCACAAAAGGCAGCAACAGTAAGCAATAATTGCAGTAGCTTGTGTGCATATGTATCAAGATATGTTCTAATAGCAACAATTAATACATGTAAATGTACACATAAATTTACATATTTCTATGTATTATTATACGACTATGGGTAATACAATTGATGAGATGTGAAAATATTAAATCCCACTGTATGTACTCATATATATCGATCGTCGTTTATATAATAAAAGCAAGGGGAAGTGTATTGGGGTTATCTCATTATAATTTATACTTCCTCAGGAGTGTTGCAACTAATTAAGCATAGAAGACACCACAAAAAACGTAAATTCCGTAAACCCTAAAATACTTACAACTAGAGTATATACCAGCAAATAATTTAATACACAAGGACACCTTACAATAAAAATACTTTACACAAACATTTTAAAAATATTTTCTGAAAAATTTTTTATGTTACATCTAAGACTATAATTAATGTACACATATGCACATCGTCAAATCTGTATTAAGAATAGTTTGTTGCTAGGACGTGAAAAACTTTTATTTGTTGTTTCGATGTGTTAAATAAAAATAAATTAAAAAAAGTAAGATTACATAGCTAGATAAAAACAAAATGGCCGTAACGTTTGGTCAATTTTGCAATAAATTTGAATAACTTACACTTAAGTGAATGTTCCTTTTTTATTTGTATCATTTCTAAAACTAACTACTTCCCTCATATTTAGCTTTTTTTGTTTAAAATCTTAATATTTCTATAATCAAATTTATGATTAAAGTCTCTGAAATGAACAGCTAATACACAGGAGCCCTGCCCACTTTGCAATCAATCACTTTTACGTTGATTAATTCTTTGTTTTAATATTGTAATGTCTGGTTAACAGCTACCTTCATAATCGTTAAAAAAGCTTTGTAAACGATATTGTTTTGATTTAATAATGTTTTATATGTATTGTCCTTTGTGCATGTAAATATGTTTTTTATTGAAACAGAATTGAATTTGGCTATTACAATATTAGGATATGGTTTGAAGTGTTTTATCAGTTTTATTATTAAATTTTTAATATATGTCATCTTCAACTGGACCATCAAACGTATTGGTATTATAATTTAATTTATTTAGTATATAGTGTTTTGGCAGTAAACCGATAACTCCAATACACTGCTCCTACGTGTTTTGCATAGTGGGACATAGAGGGCGCCCCAAATGTCAATACTAAAAATTAACCTCCATCTTTAGTTAACCTAAATCCAAAATTTCGGTGCGAAAAATGGAATTAATAATTTTCGAAGACAATTATCTCAACAACAATGCCTCGCCTAGCTAGTTTCTGCTTTCGGCAATGAAGCACCACATCGGTCAACAATTTCTCGTTGGTATGGAGACTTCAAACGTGTACGGATTAGTCTTAACGACGATCCAAGAGCGGGTTCATCAAAAACGGTAGTCACTCAGGAAAACGTTGATGCTGTGCGCAAGATCATCAACGAAGATCCATATGTGACATATCGCCAGACTGAAGCATTATTATGGATTTCAAAGACCTCAATTCAAAAAATTTTGCATAAAGAATTGTGTGTAAAAACTTAGTTTCCCGTTGGATACCGCGTCTGTTGACCGAGGAACAGAAAGCAGATAGGGTGAATTTGTGATGAATCTTTGATTTACTCATACGAGCCAGAAAATATACGCCAGTCGTCTGTTTAAGTGTTTCAAGATGAAGAAAAGCCGACAAGTTATTCGTTCTCTAAGCGTCTCCAAGAAGATAATGGCGACATTTGTCAGGCAGGTCATATAGCAATAATTCCTGTATAAGATCAAAGAACTGTTACTACCAATTGGTGTACAACCATTTGTTTGCCGCAAGTCATCGCTGAGCTTCGAAAAACCAACCCCGGACGACGAATCATCCTCCACCAAGACAATGCAAGTTCGCACACAGCTCACAAGACAATTGAATTTTTATCGCGACAAAACTTCGAATTGTTGAACCATCCTCCGTACAGCCCGGACCTGAGTCCCAACGATTTCTTTACTTTCCCGAAAATCAAGGACGGACTGCATGGTTAAAAGTTCTAGTCGTCAGAAAGAGCAGTCGATGCATTCAAAAACGCAATTTTGACTGTACCGACAAACGAGTGGAACAACTGCTTCCAGAGTTGGTTCAAGCGCACGCATTATCTTCGTGGCGAATACTTGGCTTTATTCCAGTTTTATACGCAAAACTTAAAAGACAACCCACGCATTTGATTTCTCAATTGTTTTTTTTCCATTTTAAATAAATATCTTTGAAACTGAAGATATATGAATCCATGTATCAATCGACGGCGATGACCGCTGACCTTCATTATTTTTTATCATAAAGTAGATTTTTATTTTCAAGTTTGAATTTTATTTTGTCGATGCATACTAAGGGACTGTTAAATACTCATTTTCTCCTGGTCATATTTTACGGATACCACTATAGATATTGGTAGTACAAGTTTTTGGGAATAATTATTTAGACAACTTTTATATTTGCGATCATTTCATAATATGCGTAATTCGCATATTATTAAACTTAATTTTATTCTTTTGATATCATTACTGCCATCGAGTCTGTTTGACATAATGTTCGCATATTATTAAACTTAATTTTATTCTTTTGATATCATTACTGCCATCGAGTCTGTTTGACATAATGTTGTAAATAATAGGGTAGCCATACAGGTTTCTTTCTTGTTAAATTCTTCATTTCCGTGATTGACTTACCGTTGTAATTATTGATTTCTTTATCTGAGATTATCCCAAGTATTTTGTGACTAATTGTAAATATGAGCGTGTAATAATCGTCATTCCTTTTTTTTAAGTTTTGTACACGTCACAGGATATACACTACTGGTCATATTTATTTGCCCACCCTTAGTTATAGCCAAAATTATTAAACTATCAACTGTGTACTGAAAATTTAATTATTGTACCAATACAATAGTGTAAAATAAACATAAAACAATTATATTTTTCTTATATAAAAACTTTATCATTATTATTTTTGCTCTCATCAATGTGTCCACCTTTATTTTTGATAATTGCGGCACATAACCGCGGCATCCTTTCAATTAATTTTTGCTGTGTATCTTCTGTAATTTGTGCCCAGGCTTCTTGAAGTTGTCTCCACAGTACAGTGGTGGATGATAGAGCACATTCTCGAACCTTCCGGTCCAATTCTTCCCAAAGAAGCTCTATTGTTTTTAGATCAGGACTTTGAGCTGGCCATACCATTATAGAGATTTGCCCTTGCTCTTCTAGTTGACGCAAGTAATCGCCACACAATCTAGAAGTGTGTTTCGGATCGTTGTCCTGTTGAAATACAAAGTTTTCGCCAAGAATCCTTAGTCCTGAAGGAACAGCGTTATTTTCTAAAATTTCCTTGTAGCCTTCTTTTCTTAGGATTCCCTCAATTTTGACGAGATCGCCTACAAATCTTCCACCAAAACACCCCCAAATCATTACTGAACCTCCTCCATGTTTTACGGTAGGCGCAATATTCTGGCAGTACTCTTTCTCCTGCGGATCTTCTTACGAATATTCGCCTTTTACTACCGAAAAGTTCAAACTTCGATTCGTCTGTCCACAATACATTATTCCACTGATCAATCGTCCAATTCTTATGTTCTTTAGCCCAATTTAGTCGTTTTATCTTGTTTTGCTGTCGTAGTAGTGGTTTTCGCAGAGCAATTCTTCCGTATAAACCCGCTTGCCTTAACCTTCTCTGTACCGTGGACACACTAATTGGTTTAGCACGCGCTCTATTCATTTCAGCAACAATTTCTGGTGCTGTTTTTCGTCTATCGCGTCTACTTATCCGTATTAGATGTCGGTCATCTGTAGATGTCGTCGCTTTGCGTCGTCCAGATCTTCTTTTGTTGGAAAATGAACCACTTTCTTCAAATTTTTTAACGTTATAATCAACGGTTCTGCGATTTAATCGTAATTCTTTTGAAATTTCGCGATTACTTTTACCCGTACGATGATAAGCAATTATCATAGCACGCACTAATTCCTTCGTCTTCGGCATTGCATTAAAATATTCACAATAACTCTCTATTTCACTGTTTTCGCAACAAAAGATGAACGATGACTGACATAAAATTTATTTTCCTTTTTGAATAACACATCCTAATATTGTAATTAGTTAGTACAATAACACAATATTGGTAATACCTTTCGGAAATGCAGGTAAAACTGTTAATACTGTAGGGATTGGCCTATATAATATTTATGGTATTTTTCCAATTTATCACACCTTTACGATACATCATAAACAATTTAAGATTTTCGTAGAAATTCATATGGAATTACTTCCACTAATAATATTGTTGAATAATTATAATACAGATTTTTCGAAAGATAATCCGTATTTCAGGAAACACATAAAATTGGGGTGGGCAAATAAATATGACCGGTAGTGTATGTACGTATCTGATATTTCAACTCTATGATAAGCCTAGAGAAAATTCAATTTTTATTTCTGTGCGGGTTGTTATCATGTGAGTACATTTTGAGTTAGCAGCATTTGTTTTATGGTGGAATATTTTAAGCGTGCTGAGAGAAAACGTCTTTTCATCATCTATTTACGGATTATGGTTCGTGTAAGTTATGCTTCGTCGTATATTATTTTGCATTTGTTGATTCGATGATATTCACATAGCACGTGGAGACAACACTACTATTTTGTTCTGCCACACTCTTTGCATAGAAAACTTCATTTAGGGACCCTCTACGATAATTGAGGATGTTTTCGACAGCTTAGGTTTCTTTTAAAAGTTGGCTTATCATAGAGACATATTAAGTACCACCAATCGTATTTCTGGACTACGAATCCATTAAATTTCATCCTACATCCACAGAGGGATACATAGTAATCTCTAAATCACTTCATTAGCACATCTGGCTAAGCACTGACTCGGCCACCCCCAAATGATATTACTAGGTAACATTTATGAGTGCCTATGTAAGGTAGTGAAACATTTATTAGTTTCATCATTAGAAAATCGAGTAGCCGAGAAATAACTTTATTGATTAGTTAAGGAATAGCTAAAATAATCAAACCTTAATTTGTATACTTTGTAATTATTGAAGATCATTGATACCGGACGTAGATTTTTGATATTGATCTTATTTAGTAAATTGGCCTTCAGTCAATAGTGAAGATATTTTTGTAAAATTTAATAAGGCATATATACCATTGTATCATGCATGTAAACCGCATACGTATACCGTCTAACCTCATGAGTAAAAGTAATACTAGTATTGCCCATTTAATATTATTGATTACATATACATACATTAGAGTAATATTATTGACTACATAGTGGCAATAGATTAATATTACTCGAGATCCATATACTAGTATTGCTCATTTAAATCATTGAGAACTTGCTAATAATTAGAGTAATATTATTATTTACATGCCAATCATTAGATTAGTATTACTGAAGATCTATGTACCAGCATTGCTCATTTAAAATGCCGATTACGTGCTAGTAATTAGATTAATATTTCTTAGTACTTATTACCAAGGTTGCTCATTTAGTCATTGATTACATGCTAATAAATGAACAGATAGTTTAAAATTAATTTTGGGTTTTCTTCCATTATCGCCCTTACTGTTTTATTTTGTGTTGCCCCAAATTTTGTCTATGGCATGTATTTGAGAATTCATGACTTCAGCATTGGCAAGGATACCTCTAGGGACCAAGTCTGCGGCGCCCTCTAAGAACTTTTATATAGAAACCCTACTCTCCGAATTAACTGGCTAGTTCCTTCCCTAGGAGTAACGAAGGATTATTATGTGCTACTATCTACACTAAGGTATAGTTTAGAGAGGCGTTGCAAGACAAAAGATGTATATGCTCCGTGTATATTAGACGATTAGTACATTTCATTTTATAGACTAAAGTTTGTTATCTTAATAAAATTCCTATACATGAAACCATGATGCATAATATTTTGTAGAAGGTGGTCACATTCATGATTAATGGTTTCGTGTATTTTTAATTTATTTTGAATTCGCCAAAAATCAAAGAAGAAACTATAAATTTTAAATTATAAACAAAATCTTGCATTATACGTCAGTTTATTTTGTAAATAATTCTTTTTTATATAAGTTTTATTTTTTATATAATGTATTTATATTGATGTTGAACTATATTTGATATTTGTTAAGTGTATAATAATAATCCATGGCTTTATATTTGCCAGCGGCTTAATTTTAATTACAGGAAGCATTGACAGACCGTGGGTTCTTATTACATCCGCGCATTTCGAGGATATATACAATATATCCTCGAAATATATAGGCACCCTAAAAAGGCAGATATTAGAAAACCATTAATAATTTCTAAGAAAATTGTATTGAGAATTTACAGATTAGTTACTAATGTAGAAGTTTAAATTAATTTTACCAAAAAATTTTCAATTGGCTCAGAATACTAGAGACGATTTGAATATTTCAGATAGTTAGGTGCAAGAGCATAGAGAGATACATATAACGTAATTTTCTTAGATAGTTCATGTTTGAATAATATCATATCTCCCTCTCTCGACCAATACATAAATGTATTGACCGACAAAGCAAGAACGCTTCTATCTTACAGATCGGAGACTATGTTTCCAGTGTATAATAGACAGAAACTTACATCTAGGCTTTATGCCAATTAAAGAATGTGTGTATAATAGACAGACTGTCTATTATAATAATGTGTATAATAGACAGTATACAGTGTATAATAGACAGACTGTCTATTATACACTGGAAACATAGTCTCCGATCTGTAAGATAGAAGCGTTCTTGCTTTGTCGGTCAATACATTTATGTATTGGTCGAGAGAGGGAGATATGATATTATTCATTATTTTCTGTATCGAAAGATATGATAAACACTCTGAAGGAATCGTTCATTAATAACACAAATCAACCTGAAGATTCGTGAATTCGATGAAACATATGTAGTTGATAGAGTGTTATTAATAATAGAATGATTCCTTTTTAACATAGTTCATGTTTGTTTGTTATAACTTTGTTATTTGTGCACTTGTGTAACAATGAAAATTGGTATTATACCGAAGAGGATCCAAATATCTGAAATGTTATGGGTCAACTTGATGTATTACACAAACAAGGTGTACCGCATAAAAATTGCAAAAATAATTAAATCCTTTAGTTGTGCGGTGCAAATTATAGTCGAACGCTTCCAAGAAACTGAAACGTACAGAAATCTGCGAGGAAGATAATAGGCGTATTTTAATTTGGCGTGAACCTGGAACACGTAATCAGCCACAATTTGTTCGATAAAAGCCGGAATGGAGTGTCATGGTACGGGCTGGGATAAGCGCACGTGATCATGCAGACCTTTATGTGATACAGAATGGCAACCTGACTGCTCAGAGGTATCTGAATGAAATTATGAGACCTATTGTTCTTCCGTACGCGGAAAGATGGGTGAAAGATTCATTTTAATGGATGACGATGCTCGTCCACATAGAGCAGACATCATGAACAACTGGATTGAACAATTGGGAATCAAAAGAATGGACAGGCCAGCAAATTCTTCTGATTGTAATCCTATCGAACATGCTTGGGATACCTTAGGAAGACATGTTGCAGCAAGAAATATGCCACCGTGTACAATTCAGGAACTTCAAATTGCTCTGAGGAATGGATTAATATTCGACAAGAATTTTTTGATGTCCTGATTCAATCAATGTCGACGAGATGTCAAACCTTTATTGCCATTCGTGGAGATCATACACATTATTAACAGATTTTTCTTCGTTTTTCTTCGTAACTGACGTTCGTGGCTTTCCCGGCCTCCCAGCATCCTCCACAGTTAAATTTCCCCGTTGGAATTCTCTATACCACCTCAATATCTTTGTGCGATGTGGATAAACATCACCTAGTGCGAGAGTCATTTCTTCGAAGCACTGGTCTATGTTTAAACCACGCACGAAATTATAACGCATAACTGCCCTTATCTTATTTCGTGACCACGACGCCATCGCAAGCTCTTTACACTCTCACTGCTAATGAATAACTGAGCCCATCGACATGGCGCGGCGGCTACTATGCACGTATGAACATGTCTCAACATGCAGCAACAAGCAGCTTCCTACGATTCATTGTTGCGTCATATTGCAAAACTTTTCTAGTATCCTTTATATATATATATATATATATATATATATATATATACATATCAAAATTTTGAAAAATTGTCAAATATTTTATATACATAGTTCTGAGGAATATATTTATCGTAAGGCAGATTTTACTCCATTTTACACACTTATCTCAATTTTGCTTAAGTAAGTACCACAATAATATTGGGTCTGGGAAAAAGTTCGTGGCGTTTTTCCCGATAGATGGCATTGGTTGCCGATAACTAAAGAACAACAAGTCACAGCGACACCACCGAGGGCTCGTTTTTTAGATGACCTTCCGAACGTTAGTTTGAGCGTAGAAACATTGTAATCGGTGCAGTGGTTGGAAAGTTATTCGCACTTGAAAATGGAGAAGAATAATGAGAAATTTCGCTATATTCTGCAATATTATTATGATAAGGGGAAGAACGCTGCGCAGGCTTGTGATAAAATTTGTGCTGTGTACGGTGAAGGTACTTTATCGAAATCTGTTGCGCGGAAATGGTTCGCTCGCTTTCGTTCTGGAAATTTCAATGTGAAAAATGAGTCACGCTGCGGTCGTCCAATCACTGAAAAATCTGATGAAATTCTTGAAAAAGTCCAACAAGATAAGCATATCAGCAGTGTCGATATTGGCATGGAGCTAGGCATTGACCACAAAACTGTTTTGAACCATTTACACAAAGCTGGTTACAAAAAAAAGCTTGACGTATGGGTTCCTCATGAGTTGAGCGTGAAAAACATGATTGACCGAATTAACATCTGCGATGCGCTGCTGAAACGGAATGAAATCGAGCCGTTTCTGAAACGTTTAATAACCGGAGATGAAAAATGGATTACGTACGATAATCGGAAGCGTAAAAGATCGTGGATAAAGGATGGTGAGCCGTCACAAGCGTTCGCTAAGCCAACATTGACGCCAAAAAAAGTGATGCTGTGTGTATGGTGGGACTGGAGGGGAATCGTCCACTACGAGCTACTTCCAACTGGTCAGACGATTGATTCTCAACTCTACTGTGCACAACTAGAGAGATTACGCCAGGCGATTGAAAGAAAACGGCCCGAATTGATTAATAGGAAAGGTGTTGTCTTCCATCATGACAACGCCCGACCACACACTTCTTTGATGACCCGTCAAAAATTGAGAGAGTTTGGTTGGGAAGTTTTGATGCACCCACCTTACAGTCCGGATATAGCACCCTCTGACTATCATCTGTTTCGATCTCTGCAGAACTCTCTCAATGGAATTAAGTTGGTTTCAAAAGAAGCCTGTGAAAACTACTTGATTCAGTTTTTCGACCAGAAACCACAGAAGTTTTTCACCGATGGGATCATGGATCTACCAAAAAAATGGCGAAACATTGTCGATAATAATGGAGCATATTCGGTTTAAATGAATTCGTCCACGCGCCATGCGGGGACCAGTTGAATTTTACTGAAAAAACGCCACGAACTTTTTCCCAGACCCATATATACATACAAATAAAATATATTTTTGGGTATCTTCACATTTATAACTTTCGAATTTTTTAACAAATTATATTAAACCTTAAAACTGACGCAATAAAAATATTCACTACTCTTCATATTCAATTACAATTTCTAAATTCTTGTAAACGAATTAAATTAACAAAAAAAACAATTAACATACGAATTTCATTAAAGTGCCAACCATTGTATCTGCCACCTCTACTCTCATAGGCATCTAATTTGCAGTTTTAAATTCTTTAAATTAATGCTAAAACCTGTACTCAATTATTTAAATATTCCTTAAAATGAAAATTAGAAGGTTTTCGAAAACCTATTAATATTATATTTTAAAATAAATATTAATAAGTAAATCTAATCTGGGTATAAATTATACCAGTATACAATAAAGAATAAATTATATTTAATTGAGATTAAATATGATACACATATTTCATTGTAAAACGTACGTTACAACGAAATATTGGACACAAAATCATAAGGATCATAATTATAAATTAATAAAACTAATTCACAATTTGATGAAATGCAAAGCATACCTTATGGGAGAATAAGTAATAGTAATAAAAATCATTATAACATGGATTACTTTAGCTCTAGACAAGTATTATAGAAATTAATATATACATATCTCAATGCAATGAAAGGGACTAATTACACATAATCAAAGACCAACACTTTCAACTAAAGACACATTAACAAGAAACTCACAAACTTATTTTGCTAAAAATTCAAATGCTGGTCGGCGTTTCATTAAAGAAGACAGGACCAATAATTTTATTTCCAAAAATGCGACACAGCATTAATATGGTATCCTACTTGGCGCCAAGATTCTCTAGCCGATTTTCGGTTGCTCGAAAATTTTTAATGAAAAACGTTTGTTGTTATTCTTGTCATTAAGTAGTTTGTGTAAAGCAGAAAAGTACAATTAAGGAAGTACGAAAAAAATACTAAAATAAACGAAGAAAAACAATTTATAAATAACAAAACTAACAAAAATTTAGACTTTGAAATTAAATATAATTCGATAAAAATAGATTGAATATATTTGCTTACTGAGAATTACAACAAATGGTAGAGAAAATCAAATGGAACTTTTTAATATCAATATACTCAAAGTAAAATTAAACCTGGGAGTAGGTTTGGAGTTGCATAAAATTATCAAGCGTTAGTAAATTTGTGTTGATAATGTACCGGATAAATATATGTATTCAATATTTACATAAACATTAACCAACATTTTTTATTTTTATTAAATTAAATAAATTGTTTTACATTAACATTCGGGTATATTACTATCTAAACATGAAAAGTTCTAATGTTGCTTCTATCTAATATATATATATATATAGGGGCGCTGTAATATACTTCGTTTCTATTTTTATAGAATAAATTTCGAAACGGAAAAAACAATACTACTGGTATGCAAAAAACAGTAAATTGATTGTATACAAACTTTTATATTAACGTACATTGCAATTCTTAAAAAATTATATTAAAAATTGAATATATTCAGAATCTTATACATATGTACTTACATACACTCGTAGTTTTTCAATACAAGAATAATGTTACCGCGTTTCCTGTTACATAGTAACTGATTGGGTTTTCTGTTTGCGGTATTTAGCTTGAACAGCAAAAATGTGAAGTTGGATTTATTACTTGGGATTTTTTTTGTAAATTTGTAAAATAGTTTCTATAATTTCAATGCATCTTCTTATAACTTATAGAAATAACACGTTTCTAAATAATTTACAGATTATTATTTCATATAAAAATATAAATAAAATTATGCAGTAACTAAAGCAATGTGTTATATATGAAATAAATATTTTTCACTAGTTTAATTATAACTTCTGAGTTATATAGTTATATGTGTATAGTTCATATACACTATCGCTCATAAGTATTTGGTCACCCTTGTTTCATTATAGTTTCTATAGAAAAGTTGTAATTATAAAATTTATTTCTGTAGTAAGAAATAGTTTCATAGTAAACAATAAAATCTATAAAAGCTTATTCAAAAATAATTATGCGATTACCCTATTATTCACAATGAATGATAATACCCTAATAAAATTCCAGGTAGAACAATGGCACTTAAGGAATTAGACCTCTCAATTCTTAGAAGTTTTCGCTTGTTACTATTTTATTTTAGGGTAGGGTGTTATTGTAAACTATTAAGTATTTATACTTGGGTATTTTGGCAAAATTGCAGTTAGTTTTTGTGAGGTGCTCATAGTGATAACATCGTGTGTTTCGAAGAAGTTCAATCGGTTAGAAATACCTAAACGGAAAGAATTGAGTGTAGAAACACGATCGTTTATAATCGCATACCATACAACTGGCAAAAGCAACCGTGAAATTGCCACAGAACTTAAATTAAACCAGTCCACCGTGGGTTATATCATCAAAAAACACCGCGAATGTGGAAGTGTGTTGAGCAGAACTCGAAAAGGCAGACTAAGGGCAACAACCTCAGCAGAAGTTCTTGCAATGGTGGTAATAAGCAAGATAAATAGATGAAAAACAGACACAGAAATCATAGCAGAAATGAGTGCTGTTTGTCGAAAACCCATGTTTTACCACAGTTAAACGGCGATTAAAAAAAGCCGGTCTTCATGGACAAATTGCAATTCGGAAGCCGCTTCTACGCAAGCATAACGAGCAAAAACGTTTAAAGTGGGCACGCGATCACCAAAATTGGACCATAGAAGACTGGAATAACGTATTGTGGACCGATGAATCCAAATTCGTGATTTTCAGTCATGAAATGGGATTCAAATGTGGACGACCTCGTAAAAATCGAAGGTATATTAAAAAAAACAGTATAAGCGCATATTAGAGGAAAATGTAATCCCCTCTGGAATTAAAATTTCGGGTCATAATTTTATCTTCCGACAAGATAATGACCCGAAACACACTTGCACACACTGCAGAAATTGGAGAACGAGAGAACCATAAAAGTTATGGCGTGGCCTCCCTAGAGCCCCGATTTAAATCCTATCGAGTTAGTGTGGGAAAAACTTGACCGAGAGGTGAAAAAATCGGTCCCCACATCTGTTGCTAATATGTGGAAGAACCTGCAAGAGGCATAGGGTAAAATAAAACCTGAGACATTACGAAAATTAATCAAAAAAATGCCTCGATTGTATGCTGCAGTGATTAAAAATAAAAGAGGGCATATAAACGAGTCCAAATTTAGATAAATATATTATACAACAATTTTAGATGTAGAAATATATATTTTTCATATATGTAAATAATAAAAAGATATTAGTATTTCAATTTTGATTTTTGTCACAATTTGTGGGTTAAATACGAGTGACCAAATACTTATGGGCGATAGTGTAGGTTTTCTTAAATTTACTGTACTTAGTAGCATACTTTACACATACGCGCAGTATTGACAAAGAAATCATGTAATGGGATTCTAAACAGCAAAGATTTTATATTTTCTTCATCTCCACCGTGAACAATTTGATCTATCAGTAGTTGATAACTAGAGTTGAGA
Organism: Dermolepida albohirtum; assembly: GCA_031893035.1. Lineage (NCBI taxonomy): Eukaryota > Metazoa > Arthropoda > Insecta > Coleoptera > Scarabaeidae > Dermolepida > Dermolepida albohirtum. The sequence continues at coordinate 104,166 of JAVIWB010000156.1, read as the reverse complement.
TATTTTTCCTGCGGGCCAGAGTTGTGACAAGGCGAGTATACGAACAAACGAGCGACCTTGCGATGCATGTCTTATTTATATCATTTATGTTTTGTTTTATAGATAATACGCTACACATTATTCACAGATGTTCTTCCGTGGCGCAAAATGAATAAGATTGACAAAATGTCTGCAGCACGACGTAAGTTCCACATTTGTGTCGGAGAGCAACATACGCCGTGCTGAAAAGATTTTATATTTAGAAAATGACTGCTCGACATCTACGGATATAATACACTCATAATTAAAGTAATCTTTAGAAATAGATAACGGATGTACACAGGCACCATCACAAATTTGTCTTAATCTGGTAAAATCGAAATCTTTGTTTATAACCCTCTCGAACTTTTCTACAACACACATATTTTTTATGTCACTTATAGCACATAGCAGTGATTGTACATCGTTCAAAATTTGACTCCAGTAACGGCAACTCAGTGTTTTGAAATTTTTCTGTGGAATTTTCGAATTTGTTTTGGTGATTTCAAAAACATTCTTTTGGCATTTTAAACTAATGCATCCATCCCTGGATAACATTGTCGAATACTTTGTGGTACAATATTCTAAGGGAACAGCCTACGCTACATATTGTCCTACACTACATACTGTACCATCGCTCACAAACAGTAGCAGATGGTCAGGTGAAGGTTGAAATTTTTTTAGTCTATCCAACATTACCTTCATAATTGCGCAACTAGTGCATTTTTCTTATCTTTTGTTAGCTAATACAATGAGAAATGTCGCTTTAGCAGGATCTAGAACGTGCTAAAACATATTCAAAATAGAATGTTTTTTTCAATCTATCGTTTCGTCGACACATAGTCACAGCTGTTTATCTTTTACTATAGCTTTGATCATGTTTCCAATATCGTTACGCACTGCTAGCATATGGCTTTGTAACGCTCTCCGGCATAGTAGCTTCCAGTTAATATTGTATTTATTCCAGAAATCATGAAACGGTTGCTTATGGAGTAGATGAAGTCTTAAATCACAGGCGATTATCATGAACAGTAATCAAACAAATAAAAATAGCGTTTTTGGTGGAATGATATTTTTCTTATTTTGGTGTTGTACACTCTTTACATGATTTTTACATTCGCGTTTGTCCCAACACATCAACGGTTTATCGCAAACTTTACAGTATATCTTAGCATCATTGTAATATAAATCGGGATATTCATCAACAAACTGTCGCACTGCGTCAACCAATGGTTTTGTTTTTCCCTTACGCACGTTCATCATTCTTAATAATTATACATTCTATACTATTTTGCGTTCGCACAGTAGTTAAATAGATGAAAGTTTTAGACAAGCATTTACATTATTGAATGTAATTATTATACCGAGAGCAACATGTAAACGAGTTTATACTAAATATTGAAAATCGAATACAAACTCTTTCATTCTGTTCAAATTGTGTCTCACAATTCTTATTACTATTGTAAGATTTAAGAATCCATCAAAATCCTTAATCGTTTCTAAAATTTAACCTGGTGAAAAACCGGCAATTTAACAGTCCTAAACAAAACCATTCGAAACAAATGGGTAATAGTTTTAATCCAGCAACAAAAGTGCACAGGATGCGATTCTATTTAGAAAATCATTTTTGTTTATTGATGTGATCATTTATTTTTTATTTATTATATAGAGTTATTGTGTAAGTTTCAGTTTGGAAGGACTCTATCTTTTGTATATACTAACAATTTGCTTTCGTAAAGATATCATTATGGTGCAGAGGGTTTGGGGAACAGTTTGAAATATTGCAATTCTTTGTATTACCAGTATTATAGAATTATAATCTTGACAACATTGTTTTTACACAAGATGGTATTGTAAAGATTACTATACATTTGGCGATCGTGTAATTTTCCAAACAGTTGACCTTCTAGGTCACCAGAAATGAATCCGACTGGATATTGGTAATAAGCTTACCTCAAAGAAAGGGTATTGCTAAGTAGACCTACTACACTTGAACCAATCAATATCACATACCGTCGAGAACGTTCCTGGGAATGCTCTTGCTAATGCCGTTTATAATTTTGAAGAACTATTTTTTAATTGAACATCGCGGCGGTCATATTTATGTTTTTCTTATTTCTCCTTTTAAAAATTAATCACCATTTGTTTATGAACAATTTGGTGTTTTTATTTTTACAGAACCTTTAAATTTGGCAAAATTATGGCCATGTCACACTTGCAGCTTATTTTTTAATAACTTATATATCATAAGGTATTATTACGAATGAAAATAACTTCTATTAGCCCTCGCCAATTAGACTGTACGAGGTTTCTATTTTCTGACCAATTCATATCTTATTGGTTGGTAGTTTGACTAAAAATACGTACCTGCACCACATTGAAAACTTAATTAAACTACTTATGTATGTATGTGTATATATATATATATATATATATATATATATATATATATATATATAGATATATTTATAAACTAATTTAATGTATATTTTGTCTTAATACATTAGTAAAAACTTATGATAATAATTATAAAATATTATTACCAAACATTAATATTTTACAAAGTTTAAAAAATGCTGTACATACTTATCATATTTTTATCGCAAAATAATTTGTTAGATTTAATATACATGTAAATTTAAAATTAATGTCATTTTTTTAATCAACGAAATATTCCAGGAATTTAAACAAAACTGTCCGATACGTACTTGTCACAATTATAATTAATTAAGATTAAATTAACGTATGATGAAAACAACCTTGAACAAGCGAAAAGCGCTACTAGTAATGTGTTAAAGTACACATGAATAACAGTAAAGCTGTCGAGAAATAAAACTTATATTATGGAATCAACGTAAACGTTGAATCTACTAAATAATAATTAACTGTACTCACACGCATATTTCCATTTCAAATTATTCCCTTCACTTCTTCCACTATATACTAATATTTCTGTTAAAATACACAAAAATTTTCACACAACAAGTAATACCGAATAATAGCAAGTACATGTACATTTCGAAATATGAAATTTCACTTAATTGATGTATCACATTGAACAAAATAAAGTATTCCATTCCGACTCATTTTATCGAAACTTGCTCTTTGCCGTTACAAATAATACACTTGACGGATTATCTAGTACACACCACTCACTGTTCGAGAGCGATACACTACTTGCCAGTACTTCTACAATTATTGAATCATTCTCTCTTTCCTGGTAAAAATTGGGTGGGGAAACCTATATAATATACACATATAAGTAAACGTTTCGATTTTCTTTACAAAATAATCATAAAGGAAAAACTTATAATTCCATATTCATATTAATTAATCATAATTAATATACTTATTTGATTGACAATTAAAAAAGCATTCACTATGAACTACAACATATTATATTGTATTTAACGTTTCCATTAATAAACAAACGATTGCAAATACGCTTATCTAAATTTAAATGAAGCGCTAAAAAAATATGAAAACATACAGCCAGTCGCGAAAGTTTTCGTACACCCTTGAATGTTAAATATGATCAAATGTGAAGACCCGACTATGATAGAGCATATTTATTTTATTTTTTAACAATGTTAAAAAATTCGCTAATAATTATCTATTACTTTACGATTGGTAATTCATTAAAAGTTTTTACGAAATACTCATTCGCTGTAGCCAGCTTTTCTTCAAATTCTCTTTGTTTTCTGAATGCATTTTTTTTCTTGGAACATTTTTATAAGTTTTGTATTTTGTGAATTTTTTATTTCCTTTTGCATTGCAGAAACGTAAAACAGATAAATTAATCTATCTGGCTTAAGAATTTCTTTTCTTTGTGTAGTTTTATTATTAATTCACGAATATTACAAGACACGTGTTTACTTTTGGAGTTCATCTTTGTAAATTTAGCCAATTTTTAGTTTTTTTAACATTGTTAAATAGAAACAAATATGCCCTATGATAGTGAATTAGATTTGATGAAGTTCGAAGTTACACAAGTTATTCTAATAAAGTCAAAACAAAAAAAAAGCATTAGTGATAAACACTATGAATGATGACTTGATTTATGAAACTGTTCAATTTTACGTTCTTTAAATTATATAGTGCAAACATAAACGATGGTCATATATATCGCTCAGATATATTGCAGAATAAACAAAGCGAGATTCATTCGCTGCTACTATACACTATATCAAGCAGAAAAATTCTTAACGGTGATATTTGTATGGAATTTAATGGTTTGTCTCTTACTGGATGATTTTATAACTCACTAACATTTAATAAATTGTTTTTAAAGTATATTTTTTTTTAGTTTTCGTCCAATAAGTAAATGGAATATTAACCGCATTAACAATTATTAGAATCTAATAAGTATATAGTATAATTTTATTATACAACATATAGTCATTCAATCAAGCTTCGAACAGTTGTATTTTCTTCATTAGTCATTTAAACTTTGAATCACGAACCGTTAGGTGACTATCAAAGCTGGAAATTCTACCTGCTTACTAAAATTAGTCTTTTTTATATTACAATATCTTACTCAGTTCGCTCTTTAATTTATATAAAACAAAGCATCATTGCAATCAATGCACACATATTAGTGTGAAGTTTCAAAAATAAAAATTTTAGAGAAATTAAGTTTTACTTATAAAAGGCTGAGTTGTTTCATTAAATTGTGATAGCTCTGTACATTCTCATTTATTTTGTTCTTGAAAAAGAATTAAACGACGAGAATTAAAACGATTGACATCGAAAATGAACACACAAAAATTTAGATATATTTAGAAATAAATAATTTTCAGATTTTGTAGAGTACCGCTAATTAAAATTATTTCATTTTTATATGTAATTATATAAAATTGTTGTTTTATGGCCACTGACATTGTTAATGACTGTTGTTCCAATATTTCAATTATTTTCTTAAAAAGGTAAAAAATTAAAGTTTCATATTTTAAATTTGTTTATATCCTTGTGTAGAATAAATTTTCTTTATGCATATACTTATTTCTCCTTATAAAGATATATATGCATTTGGTACGTAGACTTCCGCGGTCGTGGTCCATGCTATCTGCTTCTGGGTTTCCGGGCTGGAACCGCGTCACTATTATATCTGCCGACGTTTCGTACCCATTTGTATGGAACATCTTCAGGGCTGAACTACTGCACTGAAACTGTATTAGAAAAACCCAGGTTTGTCCATTTCTCGCCGATCTTTGGAATTGGGTATTCCACAAACGACATTGCACCGTATTTTGCATAAAGACTTGGATCTTAAGGTTTTTAAAGTTCAGTTATCACAAGAACTTACGCCTACCGACCATCAACAACGTCGTGTCTTTGCTTATTGGGTCCTTGAAATGCATCAAACTGATCCAGAATTTCATCGAAAAATCATCTTGAGTGATGAGGCCCATTCTTACCTCGGAGGCTACGTTAACAAGCAGAATTGTCGCATTTGGGGCTCGGAAAATCCAAGAATTGTTGAAAAGCTTCTCCATCATCAACGTGTAACTGTTTGGGGCGGTTTTTGATCTGGCGGAGTCATTGGACCATATTTTTTCGAAAATTGGCTAGAGCAACTGTTCCGGTGAATGGATTGCGCTATCGAACGATGATTAATGATTTTGTATGGCCGGAATTGGAAGATATTGGTGTGGACAACGTTTACTTTCAACAAGACGGCGCTACGTGCCACACAAGTAACGATCCATCGCTCTTTCGCGTGAAAAGTTTCCTGACCGTGTGATTTCTCGAAGAGGCCACGGAGATCTTGTGATTTAACAACTTTAGACTTTTTCTTTGGGGCTACGTAAAAGATAAGGCCTATGCCAATGGTCCACAATCGATTCAAGACCTCAAAGATGGAATTCGTGAAGTTATCGAGGACATACAGACGCAAATGTGCGAATTGGTGAAAAATTTCATGAAAAGAATATGGTTCTGCAAGCGTAGCCGTGGCGGATATTTGGCTGATTTTACTTTCCATTATTAATGGCACACCCTCCTCTTTACAATTAAATAAATATCCGATGAGTTCGCTTAAAAATACTCGTTTTTTTACATATCAAAATGAAACCTCTTATTGGAAGACACGTTACAAATTCGAACAGTCAGGCAAAAACCACTGGTGGCGATTATCGACAATTGATCGAATGTAATCTTTGGTGATGAAGCATTGTTCTGAGTATAGAACCCCCTAAAGAAAATTCGATTAACTGCGAATTATAGAGAAATACAAAAAACAGTCCTATGAAGGCTCACGTTTGGATAAAAGCATGGATTTGGATCGTTGTGCCTCTTTTCTGACAATTTAAACTCATAAAAATTAATGGGATTTATGAAAAACGTTTATTAAAATATGCTCAAAGATGGTATGGTAACAATAATTTTTGAGAGCTTCAAAACGGCAACGACCCAAAAGATTGCAATCATGTTTGTCAAGATTTAAAAGCTAAACAAGGTATCGCAACAGTAAATTTGCCGGTGTTTTCACAATATATCAACTCTGCAGAAACATATTTACACTACAGGCCATAAGTGAGGGAGCAGTAGATGAAATTTAAAAAAAACATGCAAGCTTAGTGAAACAAAACGTATATTTCTACAAAACTATATCTACGAGACAAATGAACAGTTTTCCTTATAAAATAAAATAATTTCAACATATTCTGTAGAATTTCTTATCATATTCGACTTTCGTCGAAGTATCCACCTCTGCGCTTAATGATTTCTTTACAAATATTAGGCAACCGCGATACAAGTTTCTGGAACGTATCCATTGGTAAATTATTCCACACCCTTGTAAGTTGCTCCCAAAGCTGTTTCTGCGATTGTGGACAGCTTTCTCTCACGTTTCTATCTAATTCATCCCACAGTAATTCGATAGGGTTAAGATCGTGTGATTGTGGTGGCCAAATCATATTTATCAGCACCCCTTCCTCCTCTTTTTGATTCACATAGTTTTTACAAAGTTGGGAAGTGTGTTTGGGATCATTATCTTGTTGTAGGTGGAAACCTTCACCAATTAACCTTAATCCAGACGGACTTGCATGTTCCTCCAAAATCTTCAGGTACTCCTCTTTTTTTAAAATGCCTTCAATGCGGTACAAATCTCCCCCGTGTTTAACAGTTGGCACTACACATTCGGGTAACATCCTTTTACCTACTTGTCTTCGAATGAAAACTCGTCGATTACTACCAAACACTTGGAACTTTGACTCATCTGTCCATAACACCTGCTTCCACATTTCCATGTCCCAGTGTTGATGGTCCTGGGCCCATTGTAATCGTTTTTTACGATTTCGTGGATTCAATAATAGTTTTCGAGCTGCAATACGCCCATGTAGTCCCGCCTTTGTCAAACGTCGTTTTACAGTAGTCAGTGACACCGACTTTCGACGGGCTTCATTCAGCTCTGCTCGAAACTGACGAGCTGTGAAGCGCCTATTTCGTTTTGATAGTATTTTTAGGCGCAAATCCTCTTGTCTGATAGTTATCCTTGGCCTTCTGCAACGTTTTATTGGTTGTAATGATCCACTTTGTGAATATCGTTTCACTGTTCCTTGCACCGCGTGATAAGATAAATTTAACTTTTAGGCTATTTGCCGCAGTGAAAATTTTTCACCATGTAGCGTTATTATAGAACTACGAGTTTCTGCGCTAAGTTCCTTTCTTTTCGGCATTTTTATAAGTTACTTTTACGTCTGTTCTCAAATACTCGTATTGCAACTTACTCGGACAAATGCTGCACGAAAACTAATTTTTAAATTGCTAAATAGTTTACTATGAATTCCTAATACCATTATAATAATATTGCGTTGTAAACCCTATTAAATTTATTTAGGTATATAAAATATTTCTATTAAATAGACGCCATAAAACTATTAAAAGGATTTACAATATTTTTTAGAAACAAATATATTTATCTAATTTATAATAATAATCCGAATAATCCTTCTCAGAATTACATTTACAACTGTTATTTCAATTATTCTCAGCAAAACAGGTAAAAGTCTAAGGGATGTGTCTAAAATACAGTTCTGTGCGTAAGTCAGTGACCACCACAGAAAATTTATCGTTCTGCATCATTTTCAAAATAATAACTAAAGGAAATTCTCTGTTACATAGTATTTTTTTAATATTAATAATGCAACAAAAATAATTGAATTTAACCGAAAAATATTTATAATAAAGACAATAATACCAGTATTTAGCATGACCACCTTTAGCAGATATTACATTCCTCACACTTTTAAGTAAACTATCGCACACTTTTGTCAGAAATTCTTGTGGAATGTTATTCCATTCTTCCAAAAGGATATCAAAAAGACATTAGTTGGCAATTTTGTGTGCTTCGCACGGTCTAATAATCTCGTACATGTTCGATATTTAAATATTGACTTTGAGGTGACCAGACTAAAGTTTGTGCAACTCCTTACTGCTCATTTTCGTCTAAATAATTTTAACGATCCAAATGGTATGCTTCTACTGGAAAATGTAACTATGTTCAATTAATTGTATTCTGGCTGATATAACATGTTGCTGCAGAATATATATTTCGCTGAAGTTAATTTTTCGATAACTTTAATTAATGGGCTAACTCCTTAGGCAGATATACACAAAACCACCCTCATGTTTTATTGTTTATTGTATATGTGATAAGTTATATGCTTCAACAACCTTTCTGCGAATATATTATTTCCTTTTGGATGCGAATACTTCAAATTTGGACTTATCTGTCCAAAGTACTCCTCGTTACTCGTCCAATGTCCAATGAGAATGAACTCATGCATATATTAAAACCGTTTCTGTTTATTATTCGTTTGCAGTAATGGTTTCTTTCTTGTAATATAACCTCTAAACTGTTTAATTAGATAGCGCTGAATGGAAGAAAGATATAGAAAAACTACTGTCGATTTACGACGATCTATTCATTCTGTTACACTTCGCATATATTACTTTCTAAAGTGTTTTAAAATTATTATTTTAATGCCGCGCTTTAATTTTCAAAACCCGTGTATACAACCTTCCGCGTTGCTAACACACATTCCAAGGAGAATTTTACCGTTACATGGTGATTTGTCTGCTTCGCGCCAAACCCCCATTCCTGGAAATTACTACCTAAGCGAGTGATATTCTAGCTAATGTACGTTTTTTAGATGCCTTAATACTTAACATTATGATTGCTTTACCATTAATTTTTACCCGATTTAATTAAAACCACTTCTTACAAACTGTATCATACGTTAGTATAATTTACCACAAGTCTCTCACTAAAGTCCCATTTGATTATGTTATATTACTGTTGAGATATTTTGATTTATTTTATCCAAAATTATTTCTCTTCTGTCGATCCTATTAAATAAGATAGTAAATTACATTATATTTAGTTGAATATAACATTAAACTGATACGCTCTACAGCAACGATCACTTTAGCAAACTACCTTTCAGGTAGAGGTAAGTCTCACCTGAGGCTTACCTGATCTCATTTACCTGCGTTATACTGACAGCAAAACACCTACTGTGAGGTATTATTTTAATCGTCTTTCTTTCACGAATCTTCTGATTGTGTTTATTTTAATCAATACCGCGATCCCTTTCGCGTATCGTTAATTATAATCATTCTCTGCAGACCGTACTCTGTGATTGGTGCATTTCTATTTCCTTTCCCACTATTTTTTTAACCATCTTACCTTACCCCTCCGGATAGTATAAAAAACCAGCGACGCGCTAAGCGTGTCCTCTCTCTGCATCTTGCCATCTCGTCGCCTTCATCAACAACTTGTAAGTTCTTGCTTCGCTACGCCATCTTAACCCTTGTACGCATTGTGTGATGAGCATTAACCTCGTGTTGCCGCGACCCATCTTCCGGTAATACAGGACAGCCACGCTTACAAGATAAGTATCCCTTCGTTCTGTAATTGATTTTTCACTTCTTAATCTTTTACGCGATATTCGTCAACACAGACAAATAAACTCCATGCACGTGGTCTCTGCGAGTACATTAGCGCGTCTTTTCATGTAATTATTAAAGCTAGTGAATTTCTCGTTTTAATTTATAACTGTTACATAAATTTTATTGAGATTAAGACAAATCTGCATTTATTTGTTGCGTGTTGATTTAATAAAGTACTTTAAGGGCATTTTTGCTTTTTTATTTTATGTTGTGCTAATCTTTTATTACAGCTGCGCCTTTATTCACGTAAGTACTATATCATTAGTTGTTTGTTCTTTTGATTCATCTGCATTTATTGCGTCGCCCGAGCTAGCCAAGCGTTCAACACAGCGCAGCGATCGTAATAAATTTGGGCCCAAAGCGTGAGGCTAATCAGATTAAGTGTAATCGACGAATCCACGGAAAAGGAAAAAAACGACAAAATGGTGAATACGAGAGCAAACACAGGAAGCACATCCAATTCCGGATCAACAAATCCGGTGGCGCCCACAGAAAATAGTTTAACAAGAGAATTCACAGACGTAATGGAACGATTCTGTGCTACGTTTACTCCAGCAGCACCACCAACACCGAAGCCGGACGTATTTAGCGGCGATATACTACAAGATCCGCAGCTATTTATGAAGCAGTTAAAAGTGTATCTACAAAATCGTCAATTAACGGTGGAGGGCGTAGTTAACGAAATCAAGCTTTTCGTAACTGGCGGCGCAGCTCTATGGTTCGATTCGCTGAATAATCGATTCATTCGACGGGTTCGAACAACTGTTTACAGAGAGATATTCCTCAGAGGAAAGGACAGACAAACTGTAGGAAATGCTATACGGCGTGCCACAAAGGGAAGACGAACGCGCTGTAGAATTTATATTACGAAAGAGACGGTTGTGCAGTCGGTTGAACCGTATAATTGCGCTAATTCGCCGTCAACTGCAGCCGAATTACAAAGTAGCGCTTGGCCCACATCCTCTGAATACAATCGATGACCTGCGGAGGGCATGTGTGGACATAGACGACTACATACATGGCGACCCAGAAGCGCCTGCGAAGAAATCGAATGTAACACCGTTAGTGTTAAGAAAAACGAAAACCGCGGCGGGAAAGTTAACGAAGCCCGCGTCTACGTCGCAAAGACAGGCCAATACGACATCAAGAAACGACAGAGAACCTCCAAGATGTCGACACTGTCCAGAGCAACATTGGCATCGTGACTGTCCCGTATTACGGGAGAAAATCCAACAGTCGGGAAAGGGATCACGGACCGGGACAATGGCGGACCGGCCCTGAACTCGATTCAATATCTCACGTTAAACGAAACACCGCGGCTAACATTACGAGTAAAAACAGACACAGTGAGTGCTTTAATCGATATAGCCGCGAGTCACAACTTCGCTAGACCAGACCATATATACCGGACAACATCAAAAGAGGTTCGTAGTGTAATTTTAGGTAGTAAGGTAGCAGTTATGACAGCGACGGGCACTGGAGTTGTTAGGGCTACATTGAACAACGAAGAAATCGACATCCCCGTTCTTATTGCTCCTAATCTGCGAGAGAAATTAATCCTCGGATTCCCGTGGCTCGATAGTCAGGCAACCGTCATCGACCTTCAACGCCGCTGCGTACATATCGGTACCACAACCAGGCGTACGATTCATTTCACACGAAACGCGACAGCATCACCTGAGTCAATACCGTGGACGTTACAACCCTACTAAATACCGTCCATGCCGATCAACGAAAAGTGTTTAAACGAACTGTTGACGACTTTCAGTGTTTATTCATTACAGGTAACGAACTCAATAGAACTACTGCGACGAAACACACAATAAGATTACGAGATACGAAGCCAGTGCGAGTTCCACCGTATCGCTATTCTCCCGAGAAGAAACGGATGATTGCAGAGCAAGTTGAGGAAATGTTGGCGTCCAAGGTAATTAGGCCGAGTACAAGCGAGTACAATTCACCAATCGTGCTTGTCAACAAGAAAGATGGTAAGACACGTTTTTGTATTGATTACCGTAGGCTTAATAGTAAAACCGAGGACGAAATGTCGCAACTGCCACCGATCAATGAATCGCTGAAGGAGTTAGGATCTGCACGGATATTTACGACGCTAGATCTAAAAAGCGGATACTGGCAAGTAGAAATGGCAGAGAAATCGAAGCATTTGACCGCTTTCATTACGCCGGATGGAGCGGCGTACGAATTTAACGTGATGCCGTTCGGGCTGAAGAATAGTCCGACAACGTTCCAGAAGATGATGTCGCAAGAAGTGCTAGTCGGACTTTTAAGTAAGTTTGTTTTAGTTTACCTAGATGATGTTAGTATTTATTCTGATACCTGGGAAGATCATCACCGACACGTTAGGCAAGTGTTTGAACGTCTGCTACAGCATAATCTACAGTTAGCACCAGACAAATGTGTATTTGGCACACCTACATTACCTTTCCTAGGGTAACAGGCCGCAGGAAGGACATATCGACGCCATTCGCGCCGCGACGCCGCCGAAAACACGTAAGCAACTACGACAATTTTTAGGTCTCGTGAACTGGCTACGTGATTATGTTCCACGATGTTCAGATATTCTGGCCCCCTTAACGGACTTATTAACGACGAAACGAAGTTATCAGTGAAATAATAAAGCATACGAGGCGTTCGAAAGGATTAAAAACGAACTTTCACATCCGCTACATTTACATCGTCCTGATTTCAAATTTCCATTCGTAGTGCAGACGGACGCATCTGCAGAAGGAATATCCGCCGTGCTGTATCAAGAACACCCTTCGGGAAGACGTATTATCACATACGCGAGTTCACGATTCAACGCTGCCGAAAGACGCTATCACGCAAACGAACAAGAATGTTTAGCCGTTATATGGGCAGTTAAACGATTCAGGCCCTATATTGAAGATAGGAAGTTCACATTACGAACAGACAGTCGCGCATTGCTGTGGTTAGATCGCACGAAAGACAGCAGATCGAAATTAACGAGATGGGCGTTGTTGTTGCAAGAATTTAATTACGACATCCAACACTGTCCAGGCAAGGAGAATGGGCTACCCGATGCGCTTTCGCGAGCACCAGGAAATCAATTATTTGAGCCGGAGGTCATCGACGAAGATCGATTAATTTCTATGCATACTAATAATCCTTCCCCTTGTGAGCAAACAGATTCTGCCGTTTGTTTGTTTCAGGTTACTGCTGCTACCACAACAGCCGATAACATTAATTCCGTTGTCCTCGAAGTTCAGGATGCCCAACAGCAAGATGAGACCATCGCTCGGTTACTTCGGAAGCTCCAAGGCGGAGAACATACCGAAACCAACAACGAAGCGGTCGCGGAGCTGTATACGAGTTTGGATGGATATCTCCGTCGCCGCCGAGGTGATCAAGAGGTATTAGTGGTTCCCCAGGCCGCAAAACCGCGAGTTCTTTACGAATACCACGACTGCATTACTGCGGGTCATTCAAGTGCGGAGGAAACCATCCGAAACATCGAAAGTCGTTTCTACTGGACTACACTTCGCAAAGATGTCCGCGAATATGTTCGCGCGTGCCAGATATGCACGTGTTATAAGCGAGGGCCACGTCAAGAGCGTGCCCATTTACGTCCACGTCAACCAACAAGACCATTCCAAGTAGTGTCAGTCGATTTAATTGGGCCATTACCGAAGAGTCGGAGCGGTAAGTGAAATATTATTGTATGTACAGATTTATGCACACGCTGGGTAGAAGCTCTGGCGGTGACAGCGACGCCGACGAAAGCGATTGTTCGGTTCTTAGACAGCGTATTCTGCCGCTACGGATATCCCGAATGCGTACTGACAGACAACGGGCCCCAGTTCCGATCTACAGCATGGGAAGACGCTGCGCGACGCTGGGATGCGACACATTGGACCACACCGGTTTATCACCCTCGAGCTAATCCAGTAGAGCGACGAAATCAAGAAATTAAGAAAGGTTTACGCATACACCTCGTAGAGCAAGACACCGCGAGATGGGATGAGCGTCTGGACGCAGTTCTCTTTAATATACGAAGCCGTCGTAACGCTGCAACAGGCTACTCTCCCTCGAAAGCCTTATTTGGAAATGACTTGCCACGCCCACGATAAACCAGCTCAAACCACATCGAAAGCTGAATTGCATCCAAAAAAGATCATGCTGTCAGTTTGGTGGGATTACAAAGGTGTTGTGTTTTTTGAGTTGCTTCCAAGGAACCAAACGATCAATTCTGATGTTTACTGTCAACAATTAATAAAACTGGATGAAGCAATCAAAGAAAAACGGCCAGAATTGTCAAATCGGAAAGGTGTAGTTTTCCACCAAGATAATGCAAGGCCTCACACATCTTTGGCAACTCGTGGGAAACTATTGGAGCTTGGCTGGAAAGTGATGCCACATCCCCCATACAGCCCTGATCTAGCACCATCTGATTACCATTTATTTCGAAGTTTGCAGAATTCTTTGAATGGTAAAACTTTCACAAATGACGATGACCTTCACTCGCACCTGGTTCAGTTTTTTGCTGATAAGGACCAGAAATTTTATGAGCGCGGAATAATGCAGCTGAAAGAAAGATGGCAAAAGGTCATTAAGCAAAATGGAAAATATATAATTGATTAAAAACTATTCTTTGTTTAAAAAAAAAGTGTTTTATTTTATACTACAAAACCGAAAGTACTTAGTTGCCAACCAAATAATTTTTTGGAAAATATTCTTAGGTGCGTCTTTCTTTTGCACAGTACTGTATGTATGTATATTAGCTGTACCTGTATTTATTCTACTAGTTAGTACATCGATTATCAGTCAAATTTCTGTAGTATTTGTCAGAGTATTATTTGTTTGATGTATGTCACGTATTATTTAAAAGTTAATTTGAAAAAAATAAAATTCTTATTTTATTTGAAGGCGTTTCTATTTTTAATCTAAGAACCTTCTCTCTAGTTATTTCTTCTTTTTTAATATTTTTTGTCTAAATAATGAGAACGGACTTTGATTCCCATTCGTTAAAAAGTAAGTAATATATTGTTGATTATGAAGATATTTTTCAATTTTAAATAACAAGGAAGTTGCATGTAAACGCAGATTTGTTAAAAAACTCTCATAGAAACCGTAAATAATATGCTTAATTCTGATGTAATTAGTGATAAGCAAAAGCGAAAATAAGACTCTATCCAAGCGAGAATTTTTCAAGAATCTGAAACGGTTATCGAGAACTCATTTTTAGAATCGTTAGAATTGAGAAGTAGTAATCGAAAAAAGAATAAAGAATTATGAGTAGTAATCAAGAAAAATCACGATAACTGATTTTGTGCATATAAGCGTTAAATAAACCTGCTAGCTAGTCAGGGTATTGTAATTCTTTTTTTAGTAATATATATACATATATATATATGCATACATTAATACATATGTATATATATATATATATATATATATATATATATATATATGTGCGTGTGTGTACATAGGTATATCTACATTAATATATAATATAACAATTATATTATATACTTATCTTGTTCTATAGCCACACATGTTGGGTCTTCTTATAACAAATTTCAATGATAAATAAGAAAAATTCACTGAATTGTATCTAATCAGTAGCAGCTGGTATATAATAACTGAATGATTAGCAACATTGAAAAACAAATTGTAATTTCGTTTTTGCATTAACTAAAACAGCATTATATTTCATTTTCAACTGTTTAACTGAAAACGTAATATATTTACAAGCATTTATGAACAATTGTGGCAAATGTATAATTAAGAAAAAATATATATGAATCTATGTACATATGTATATGTATATCATATGGCATGTGTGTATGTACATATACATATGTATAAATGCAAGTATTGTTAACAAATAAATATATATGGATGTAAAAATAATTTGTGTCTTTCATTTCAAAAGGTTCTCGATACTACTTTTAAATTCTCCATTCAAAAAGATTTTTGTATCGATTACTAATATTACCGATTACTACCAATCTTACAGTATTTTTGGACGGGTTGTTGGACCGTTTTTTACCACTAGAAACTTTAATACGGAAAAATATTAGAGTTATTTCAGACTCCCAGAATTTCTACTCAGATTCCAATTAAGAATTCCTACTCAGGTAATTTAAAATAAGGTTCTTCAACCATACATTTGTATATATTAGGTCTTCTTATAACAAATTTCAATAGTAAAAAGATAAAATTCACTGAATTACCTCTAATCAGTGGCGGCTGATATATAAGAACTGTGGTGTTGTAACACTTACAAAACTTTACAAAAATGATTAGTAACAACAAAAATAAAGAGTAATTTCGTTTTTGAATTGGCTAAAACATCATTACATTACATTTTCAACTTAGACATATGTACTGTATAAATTTCAACTTTCCGAATAGATACATTTTAATGGAATTTAGTTAGAATTTTATTTTTCTTCATTAAAATTAACTTTTTTAAGAGAATATTCTTAAAAACATCATAATATAAGAACGGTTAAATATTTCCGATATATTATCAATAAAATGTAATTCAAAATATTAAAAACTTTAATTCTAAAGTTATATATAAGTTCGTGAGTTAAAAAGAATCCCCGCATAGATTTTATTTTCCGCTATTAATAAAATTAATTAGGGTAAATTTTTCTCATTAATTTAGAGACTTTTTACAGTCCTTACTGCTAAAAACTCACGAGCCGCCACTGTTTCTAGTTTGTAGTTGTGCCACATTAAAAACTGTAAAGTAAATTGCTGCTATAATTACCGAAAGTTGTTTACAAATACAAAATATTTTTATATGCATATATGACAACGAAGTCAAATTTTGAGGTATCACAACCCAATTACAATGCAACAAATAAATCTGGACGTACAGGTTGAAAAAATTATGAAACGCTTTTATAGATTACTTTTATTGCTGATTAATTATATAAAGTAGATAAATTTTAGTTATTATTTAAATATTTATAATAAATATTATTGCAATATCTAAAATTCCAAACTTTATTAAAATATTATAAATGTTTAATTAATTTATAAACTTTACCTGATTTCTTACAGCACAGAGGTAATTATAAATGAACGGATTTTAGTGTTACATGCCAATAATTTAGAGCACTGATCTACAATAATTATATACTTCTCTACATAAAAATATTGTGAATAAATATTTACTCTCATTTAGTTAATACTTTAGTCATATATATTTCTAAACTTAATCAAGATGTATAACAAAATATCTATTTTTCGAGTTACGAATTAAATTATAACAAAATTGCCTAAAAAAATTAACTTGAATTAGTGTCATGTTCCCCATATATCAATTTCATAGTGTTTTGTTTTCCTTAGGTTGGCTGCAACAACTTTCATCCTTTGATGTCAAAAGTTAGTAACCTCCAAAATTTCTACAACATTATGCCAAAATGAAGCTTTCGATATATTAATCATTTAAATTTTTTAAAATCGATTTACATATTAGGTATAAAAAATTATACATATATTATATCTGTTTGTATATATATATATATATATATATACATTTTTTAGGCACAACTTAATATTTTATTAAAAAATGACAGATTTAAATATTGAATGGCCTTGGCAATACAGCTTTCCACCCTTTTTTAGTTTACAACCACATCATGAAACAAGATTAAGACAAATTGCTGCATGGAAAAATCTAATACTTGAATATTTTAAAGCAGCTAAACAATCATCACTTGATGTACATGAAGCAATCAATTTATCCATATTTAATAACACTGTTATCAACAGAAAACTTAACACAACAGATTTGTTAATAATATTAGGTGAATTACAACATTCGGGAAATGCTGCACCTACAGATAAACAAAGAAATATATGGCATATATATTGGCATACACTAGATGAATGGGCAAACATTATATATAATTATGTTATTGCCAATAGTATGATAAATTCCGTCTTTACAATATATGAGCTTACACAAGGTGATGATATACAAAATGAAGAATTTTATATGTTGGATCCAATTGTCTTTATAAAAATATTAAAAATATTAGAGGCGCAAGGAAAATGTGAAGTTATGGTATTTGATGATCAAGAAGGAGTTAAATTTTTCTAAGATATATAAAAACAAAAAGATGCTACTGTTAAATACTAACATATTCTTTTTGTATTAACGAATAAATATTTAAGTGTATTGATAAAATTATAGAGGTACACACTATGAACTGTGTAGTAACTACTTTCTTTGAAAAATACTAACGAATATTAAGGTATTTAAATTAATGAAAATTGATTATTGAATTGAATGTGTAAAGGAGAAACTTGTTATAACAATTTAAATAAATATAAAAAATATACATATATTTGATACATTTAATTATATTTCATACTGTACATTTTCTATCCTATCAGATTAATTAAGTGAGTCAAATACATAATTTTAATTAATATTTTACCTATTAATACTGTAAAGATAAACTTGAACAATAAACAATGCCTCAATAGTAAAAATATTTTGACTACGAATATTACAATAAAAAATATGTATATAATATGTAAACCAAAATTTAATAATAATACTTTCAAGTAATTGTGCTAATATTAAACAAAAGTGCTACGCATGCTTGAGTTAGTTAAAATTTCTAGCTTCCTCTATTCCAGCTCAAATATACTGTTACATTAAATAAGTAGTTACTTACCTGAAGATCACTTCTTGAATTTGGAAACTTGGTTTGAATTCTAATATCTGGTTCACTTTGAGCAACAATTGGTTTTTCATTATTTACACTCCAAGAACATAAATCCTGCAAACTCCCAAATCCATACTTTTCAGTATCAAATGCATTCAATTCCTCATAACTATGAGTTGGCTTAGAAACTCCATACACTTTTGGGCTCAACTTATAACTCATAATAGAAGCCTCATATTTATCTATAATTAGATCATCGCAGCTACTAACCATTTTCAATTGTCTTTTATTTATTTTTTTATTTTCTAAATACTTGGCCTTTGGTGTTTTAAAAATTGTTTTGAAATTGCTTAGTTCTATACTTCTATAACTATGTACTGAAACATTATCCACTGAACTTTTAAAATCTACTGTTTCATCACCTGCAGAATGAAGTGATACTGTTTCATATGATTTCTTATTGTAGTTATCAGGAACGTCAATTGGTCTTTCAGAAAAAAACTGACCTATAATTACATAACAAAAAGCACACATTTAAAATCTAATTTCTAGTATAATATACAAATAAATATAAATAAAATTTCTAATATCAACTACGACGTTTATAAATTTTTACTTTAAATAGCAGTAGAGATATGAATTCAAAAAATTTCTGCATCACTATTTTTTCTTTGTTGAACTAAATGATGTGCTGCAGGAAATATTAAATAGACCTTTTAAAAATATTTATCAAATGTGCTATTTATGATAGCATCATGCTACCAACAATTGTGCTCGAAGTAATTACATACATCTATGTGATGAATTAATATAGACTGCATATAAACTTTTTGAACTCACTTGACCTATTATATACTTAAAAATAGAAATACAAACTATACCTGTATTAACCTCAGCTTTTTTAATATGACCATTGACACATTTTACATTTTGAGGTGAAGTATCTCTAGTTTTAATATATTTTGGATTTGGCATGGCTCTCACAGTTAGTCTGTTATTTATTTCTTCAATAAAGTATTCAGATTCCTGTTTCTCAACAATATTTTTAATTGGTACATTTTCACATGCTCTAATATTGTTCAAATTAGATAAGTTTGTTTCTTCATTATAAACTTCTATATTATTATTTAATTTGAAATCAAAGCTTTTACAGCATGCATTATTCAAACAATTTGGATCATTATTTAAGGGAACATCTAAACTTTCCAATGCAATATTAGAAACTGCTATATTTGTAGGCCTCTTTTGATTATTGGAAATCACTGGTAATGGCCTATGCGAAGGAAATTCAACAACTAGAATACGATCACTTACATTACCACAGTCATCACGAAATCCAATTCCTGAATCAGAATTACTTGATGCACTTGGCTGTGGTGAATTTGCAATGATTTCATCATTTATATTATTTTTATAAGCAGCTTTATTTAGATCTGCTTCACTATTTTGTAGTCTATACATATTCTGAACCAAACTAACTATATACAGAGCATTTTTCGGAAATTCTAAACAATTTCCTGTTACAACATCTGTTGTACAAGATATTTTAAAATTTTCTGCTTTTTTTACATGCACATTATGATCTACAATTTTTGGATCTGTCATAAAAACATGGCAACTATTTGAAATTGCTACATCTGATCTTTCTTCCAAATTATTTATTTTTTTCTCTACACTTTCCCAAATATTACCGTATGAACTCTCATTTCTTTTCTGGACACTTTCTATATTACGTGTGTCACAAACTGCACTTGTCACTAAACCAAAGTATCTTGAATCCCTATCAGTAGCTGAGCTAATATAAACTACTCTATTTGTCGGATATATAGCTAATATATGATTGGAAGCATTTTTTAAAGTAAGACAGGTAGGTAATACTGTCATAAGAACAGCAGTAGGTGTACGTTTCTCTTGCCTTAATTTTCTTATACAACTGCATACTGTTTGTAAACGAGAATTTGGTAGTAATTGTTTTGGCATTTCTATTGTTCCTAAATATCCAACAATTGCTTTAAATTCAATAGGACCACCTTCCTCTTCTAGAGGTATAGAATTACAAGTATTCAAATTATTGTTTTGACATAAACCCGAAGCCTCATCATTGTATATATTCATATTTAATCTAGATTCAACTGATAAGTTGTTTATGGCACGTTCCCTTAATTTTGATATTTTTTTGTTTGAATTGTCCAAAGGTAATCTATCAAAGGCCACATTTTTATTTTCTTGTTTATAATTCTTCTGAATCCTTGGTTTATGCATATACTTTGGTTTTCTTGGATTTATTGCTCTACCCATATCTATATCTTCATCACTGCTATCAGAATAATAATTTTCTGCTATGGTCATTTTTATTGGACCTACACTATTACCTATCAAGTTTACTACAGCATCATGTGTTATTTTCGAAACACTTACACCATTCACAGAAATTAAAAAATCTCCAGCTCTTAACCCTGCCAGATCTGCAGGAGAATTAGTAACAATACAGGATAAAATGCAGGGTTGTTGTCCAGAAATGGTAAATCCAAAACCATTTGGCCCCCTTGCAACTTCTACAGTCCGTATGCCATAATTAGGACGCTTTTTTCTACGTCTGTTAACATACATTATGTTAATTTACTAATAGCAGCAGACGCTTATCAAGAGAAACTAAAGATAAACAAACGATTTGTTGATTCACACGTCACTAAAACTTCCCTTAAAATATTTTTAAATGGCCGTTGGAATTTGTTAGCCCTCTGTGGAGAAAAAGTTGTATTTATTTACAAGAGAATACATTAGTGGGAATACGGTAACTGATATTTTGTACCAGTGATTGAAATCACTACCATACATAAGAATAATTCTTAGAAACAATATAAACAGCAATTTTACAATAAGAATTCGAGAGTAATTACAAAAAGAAGAGCGATTACAAACAGTTATTGTACTCCTTGTTAAATATTGCATTTTAGTGTTTATAGTTGCTGTTAATTACTGATTAGTTCCAAATATTACACACTAAACGAAGACAGAAAAGATATATGATAGCAATTTTTTAAATATTCTAGAAAATAACACAATACCCGTAAATTTTCACTACTACTTTCAAGTTTGTATTTTTTAATAATTAATTCTTACCAATTTTTCAACATAAAAAAATCATTTACAAATTAAGAAATCTCCAATCCTCAAAAATATTTGTATATTGAAATAGAATAAACATCTAGAGTTATATGTACCATTGGAGAGTACATTACTATTTTGTTTCGTGTAAATCAATAACAATTAACATAGTTAATAAAGTAATTTAAAATGGCAAATATACTAATATATCATTTTAATTAAATTACTGTCCCTCTACATAACAATTGCACATTGTTTGACATGAAAGCCCGATACACACTATGTAATTTTTGAAAACTACAGTCAATTCGTTTGTCAATGTTGTACTCGTTACGCCGATGGTACGTAACAGTGGCTACTTCTTAGAGGTTCAAGCTCACAAGCCTCACAACTATTGCAATCAGCACTACTAAGAAGGCACGATGACCAAGAGGAAAATGAAAACGGTGGAGGTTTTCGAGAATTGATTGATTGTTCATCAGAATTGGATCCTATATTAAAAGAACATTAACAGCTTGAAAAATTTAGAAGTACATGCGACTATATAAACTCCTAGACAGTATTCTTGCTTAATATCAAGAAATTAAAGAACAAAGTTATCTTTTGTTAAACTCTAAGAACTTCTCAAAGATAATAAATACGAGTCGCTACCGATACGTAATACAGATGAGTCTGCTATAATGGTCAAGTGGTTAAAAAAAAAGAGTCGTTTAATAGGAACATACATATATTATTTAGGGGTCTAAAATAAAATTGTCCGTTTTTAATATCTAATTTAAAACTATCATTAATATTTTGGTATCGATATTTGTTCATCAACATATCAATATCATCGATGTATTTTCGGTCCGTATTTAATGTACTTACATTTATGCTGTGACAAGTTATCTATAAGCATCATCAGAGAAAAAGACACTCTACACTCTTGTTAAGAAAATATTAAGTTAAAATGACTCAGATAGAAGCCTATATTCCATCTTATTTAATTTCTTACAAAGGGATTTTAAGATCAATTGATTCTCACTTGAATATAGTCAATTTTGAAAAACTTCAAAACACGTGATAATAGGTCGATTTTAGGTAGGGGAATAACTATGTTACTCTTTATGTTATGTTACTCTTTTTCTTAATGTCCTGGTTTCTGAGATACTTATTCCTTGTGTTATAGGTACAGTGCAAAGATTGTTGCCGGGTCTCCGGATTTGTGTTTTCTATCAACATAATCGTCCACCAAACATTGTAAAAAATATAATAAGGTGTCCGAAGATCATCTATTAGGGTAAATTAAAAACATATATGGCTAGATATTGTACGTTCTTTAAGGCGATTTCTTTATGCAAACAAGGTTTCATGTACAACACCAACAAAGTTTCACCAGCAGTTTAATTTAACCAGAGTAATATGTTGCAAAATATCTACTCTCAGTCTTTTATTAATACGAATCAATTTAATTCTGATACGTTGCAACAATAAAAGAATTTTAATTTTTCTATATTTGTCAAAAATTTTCTAATAATTCTGCAAAAAAAAATATGAAAATAACATAGTCATAAATAAAAAACAATGCGTCATATAGAGGCGGAGCTTCATACTTTTCCTCTGTCTGATTTTTCGCATATATGTTACTTTGATTAATTTGCTCAAGAAAGTTTTCTACTCTAATAAAGTGGACTTGGTCAATTAAAAAAAAAATTATTCACTCTCCTCATCATGATAAATTTTCATAGATAATTACAACTCAGTAAATACAAGCAATGATTCACTAGATATATTTCTATGAAACATTAATAGTTATCCAAAAAATAAAGTGAATTTGTTTAAGTTTTTCAAGAATTCTAATTTGTATCCCAATTTGGTCATCTTAACTGAACCTTGATTATGTGAAGGAATTTGTATTACTACCCCTGGTTCAATTCAATCCATAATTGCAGTACTATTAAAATGGGCGATACTTCAGTGTTAATATGAAAAGGTATTACCTTTTCAAGCTTCATTCTTAATTGCTTTTCCTAAAAAATGTCAATTTATTTTTGTCAGAAGGAGTGTTATTACTATAGTTGCTGGATATATTCCTCCGAATACTATATTAATTTTGCGTTACTGGATGAATAGGAATTTTCTGTGGTATTGACCCTCCTTTTCTTTTATTGGGTAATATTAATATCCCACAATAAAAGCGCATCATACTTTTTTGGGTAGTTTAAAGTGCAATCGAAAAGGGCGAATTCTCTTTGAATTAGCTGAAGAATTAAATTTAATCGATTTGAATGACAGTGTATCTATGATACTATCCCTTTAAAGGATTTGTGGTCAGATTGAAATTCCTCTCCTTTAGTTAAAGGAAGATTTTATGTCAGCGTGCAAGATTCTGTTCCTAGCCTTCCATGTTTTTGCACATATTCATATAAAGCGTTCACTGCTATAATTTGTTGGCTGAGGATTGGTCATAATCTTTCCCCTGAATTATACCATGATTAATTTTCCCCTATGTTAGTGTGGTATGGTGGGTGATTAATTAATCATTTTTTTTTAAATTATTCTCCCAGACCTACCCAGATTGATAATATCATGAAAGATTTCAGTATTTTAAAAATGCATCCATGTATTGTATCTAATTCACTTTCTTCTGGGTCTTTTAAAATCTATGTTTGTTTAAAAAACTTGAGAAAAATAACATTCCTATTTAATCCTACTGTGTCCTTTTATTAGTATATTTCTTTTCCAGACTTACTTTTTGGGGTGTCTAATGTGTCGCCGAAGCCCCGGCATAAAAGGTCTTATGTTTTCCGTTTTTAATTACTATTTTAAGGTTTAAATTTCCCATCACAGGACATCATGGTAGAAAGAGTCACAGCTAACTCAAACACCAAAAAAAATTGAAGAAGACAGTTTTTGACAATCGTGCTGAAAACATTTAGAGAGCGGACATGCAAGTTCTCCAAAACTAGGGAGATTTTTGTAGACTATATAAAATGTCGATACTTTAAAAACAACACGATGTTTTTTAATATTGATACTTTGTTCAAACTAATATCGATATAAAATATCGATATGTCTTATGTTTTCCGTTTTTAATTACTATTTTAAGGTTTAAATTTCCAATCACAGGACATCATGGTAGAAAGAGTCAGAGCTGACTCAAACATCAAAAAAAAATTGAAGAAGACAATTTTTGACAATCGTGCTGAAAACATTTAGAGAGCGGACACGCAAGTTCTCCAAAACTAGGGAGATTTTTGTAGACTATATAAAATGTCGATACTTTAAAAACAACACGATGTTCTTTAATATTGATACTTAGTTCAAACTAATATCGATATAAAATATCGATGTTTTTCATGTCGATGGCGTACCTTATTCAATATTATACTGTATTTCTAAAAGAGAGAGAAAAAGTTCTGACCACACACACATAAAAACAAGAATTTTAATGTATGGATTATATAACTATACTACTGATTTATTTGCTTTTCTATTTAAATTTTCAGGAATCTTATAGGTTGTAATTTGGGCTTGGTGTATGTTAAGAAATTTATCTCTCTCTTTTTAAAACAGAGTATACATTACAGAAGAGCGCGTTATAATAGATTCGTTTGTAATTATTTCAAACGTATGTAGCCTATATGTTACGCATATTGCTGTGATATGTGCTAAAGAGCTATTACTTACTTGCTTATCGAAGGCTTTATAAAATTTAAGAATAAAATCAACTTGATGGGATAAATATTCTCGCACAGCATAATATTTATTTAAGATTGGGACTCTATTCAGTGGATTCTTTTGTAAATTAACACATGGATCAATAAGTCCCGAGACTAACCCATAGATGGCGCTCGTAGTAAACCAGTAACCACGTCTTTCTAGAGTACTAACCTTTGCTTGAAACGTGTCAAAATTTTAAGTCGATCGGACCAGAAACAGCTGAGTTATCGAGGTTGGAGTAAAGTCGTTTTGTAGTTTGTTTAAACAATGGAAAAAACCGAGTATCGTGTTCTGATAAAACATTGTTTTTTAATGGGTAAAAACACCACGCAAGCAAAACAATGGATTGAAAAATGTTACCCGGACTCTTGTCCATCAAAAGCAACGATTTGTCGGTGGTTTGCCGAGTTTAAACGTGGTCGTACCGACACAAATGACGCGGAACGCTCGGGTAGACCTGTGGAAGCCGTTACACCGGAAAATGTGAGTGAAGTGACAAAAATTATAATGAAAGATCGTAAAGTGAAGCTCCGTGAGATTGCTGAGATGACACAGATATCATATGGCAGTGTATTTACTATCCTTCATGAAAAATTGAGCATGAAAAAGGTTTTTTCCAAGTGGGTGCCGCGATTGCTCTCGATGGAACAAAAACAGCAACGAGTTGATGATTCAGAAAGCTGTTTATCGCTATTTACTCCCAACAAAAAAGATTTCTTGCGTCGTTACGTGACCATGGACGAAACATGGATACATCACTACACTCCAGAGTCGAAGCGGCAGTCATCTGAGTGGCGCACAGCTGGCGAAAGCCGTCCGAAACGTCCGAAAACGCAGCAGTCAGCTGGCAAAGTCCTGGCGTCAGTTTTTTGGGATACACATGGCGTGATTTTCATTGACTACCTCGAAAAAGGTAAATCGATCAACAGTGATTATTATATTGACTTACTGGTGCTTTTGAAGGAGGAAATCGCAAAAAAACGGCCGCAAATGCAGAGAAAAAAAATCCTTTTTCACCAAGACAATGCACCCTGCCACAAGTCGATGAAAACAATGGCAAAATTGAACGAATTGGGTTTTGATCTGCTTCCCCACCCCCCATATTCGCCAGATTTAGCCCCCAGTGACTACTGGCTCTTTGCTGATCTTAAAAAAATGCTCCAGGGAAAAAGATTTGGCTCAAATGAGGAGGTCATCGCTGAAACTGAAGCTTATTTTGAAGCGAAAGATAAATTTTTTTATAAACATGGTATTGAAAAATTGGAAAAGCGTTGGAACCATTGTATCACCCTAAAAGGTGATTATGTTGATGAATAAAAAAAAATTTTGCAAAAAAAATGTTGTTTTCATTGTTAGTCTCGGGACTTATTGATCCATGTGTTATTTTGAAAGAGCTGAGCTGAGGTTCTTTTGAATCAACCAGACCTAACATTCAGTTAGCACGACCTTCAGTTAAATAAAATGATAGGTTACTTTCGATTTATTACATTTATCGAAATTCAAAAACGTTAAACATTATTAATAAATGAGTTGGATAACTATATTTAAAAAATATATATAGTTGTGATAAGATTGGTAATTTTTAAAATACATTCAAAAATATAAAAAACTGTAAGTTGGATATTTTATTTATCTACAGAATTGATATTAAATCGTAACTAATAGCGTTTTAAGAGGCTTCAACTTTGTCTAAAAACTAAAACCTCAGTTTTCGAAAATTTATTAAATCATAATTTCAGATTATAAATTAGAAGCTCGTCTTTGAATGTGATACATGTTCTTACTCCTTGTAATCGTGGTCATCGACAACCTACTCACATGACTTGTAATTCCATATATTTTCAACAATTTAAAATTAAAATATTGAAGAACACATTATAATTCAAGGTAAAGAAAATTTTTTATTTGTTGTTTACCTTTAGAATCAAAATAATACTAAACACCTCTGTTGTTTATCTATCGCCTTATAATCCACGTCCAAAACTAGATATTTGATAGGAATAGAAAATGAGATTTTTTTTCTCAAAATATTGTATAAGCCTCAGTACTCTGGTCATCATCGACCCACTTGGTTTTTTTTATGTACCGACCTAGATATATCTTAAACCAAATAAATTGACTTTATATCGGCAAAATCCGATCAAGAAATCAATTTCAAAATTTAATGAAATTCAATTCATTGAAATACTTTACAATGTCATTAGTATCTTAAATGAAGCATGAGAGCATCTAATATTTCACAAAAATATAATTGAAATGACTAAAAAAAGTTTTATAAGAACGAATATTTACAACGTTTTTACATAAAAATTATAATCGAAGTTAAAAGACTCAAGGAACTGACGAAAGTCCTCATAAAAAAAGAATTAATCAATATACAGAACCGACGAAGTTGTGATAATTCCTCGAAACTTGGGAAGAAACAATGAAGTGGCAATCTACGTACAAGAGGGAAAAAATTACAATAAATACGTTATTAATGTTAGGCGTACGCATCAAACTGTAACATCAGCCAAAACACAATAAAAAATGCGCGCCAAAATCTACTAAAAAAATTAAAGAAATTTATCAAGAATCTGTTACCAGGAAAAAAAACTGAAAAACTGACTCCACGTTGTACGCATCAATTTGTAACAGCCCGTACTGTGTTTAATAGGACAATAAATTTCCATGTACCAAACGAACGATCCTCTCGCTTGACCTTCAGAGTGATAAACTAGCATAAAAAAAATAGTTTCGGAAAGACGTCCTATTACAACTTATTAACAGGGACTCCCCCTCCCCTGTTCAGGGACTCCCCCTCCCCTGTTAATAAGTTGTAATAGGACGCCACGATATTGTTACCCCCTATGCCAATAATGAAGCAAAGATGCATAAAAGAAATACGTTCGTTATTGAGTTAACTTATGGCAAAATAATTAGAAAACCACAGGGAATAACTTTGAATCAATATAAAGACACTAATCATACAACTGAATTAATTAAATTCTATCAATTTAACAAAATTAAAATATCAGCATGATCTGTATCAAACGTAATGATTCGTCAGCCCACAGATACGAGAGGGCGTTAAGAGTAACAAAGAACAATAAATACGTTCTCAATCGAATATATTAGGCAGAGATTAAAATTGTGTTTGTAACACCTTGTAATAACTTCTTTGTCGTAGTACATAATTTTTCTTTACACTTTCTTAAGGTACTTTTTTATACAAAAATTAAATATTAACTTACATTTTTTGCACTTTCCATTTCTTAGTTTCAATCCTTTTCTTATCGAACATCAAGTAGGCGTTTTTCAAAGTGTTTTTTTTTCTCCTCTTTACAAAAACATAACACATATACTATCAATTAAAAAAATACTGCATTAAAGAATGAGTATTACAAGTACACTGGTCAGTTTTTATTGGCGTGACAGGATAGGATTCGTTGTAGTAAATACATATGTAACAACAAACATATACCTGAGCAGAGCGATCGGCCTGGGATGTGTCACCATAAATACTCCGTACGTACTTACCAGAACGGTCAATTTTAATTGGCGCGACAGGATAGGATCAAATGTAGTAAGTGCGTTAGTACATATGTACCAAAAAACATATATCTGAGCAGCGATTGGCCTTTGATGAATCACCGTAAATGTTCAGTACGTACTTATTACGCATCTGGTGCAGACAAATGTGACTGCGGCGACAAAAGGTGGTACGGATGTCTCCGCCTGATCAAGACCATTACCGATGTATACTGAGCGTATTGTAGAATGTAATAAATTTAGTTACATACGAGATTTTATTGCGATGGAGACCAGTATTAAATCTGCTCTAAAAAATAAAACACTGTGGTTAAACTGTGATGGAACTATAAATTGTAAAAAAAATTCTATTCTGAATACCATTGTATGTACACTGAAATCTCTTTAACAATCATCTTCATTTTTACTAGCTCGTAAACGGTTGCCAAAGTATACCGACCAAGTTTTCACAGTGTGATACTAAGTACTCTACAAAATTTTGAATTAACCATGTTTATTTCTGCGAGATGTTTCCTTGAACATTAGTGTCCCCACTTCACTACATTTAACGTGCCTGTTACATGAATTACATCTGATTGCAAAAACTATTGTATTTGAAAAAATTACCCATTTATAGACGGTTCGATAAGCAGCACCAAAAAAGTTTTCCTGAAATCTCCGAAACGGACATGTGAATTTCACAAACACTGTCATGGCAAACAAAATCACTCCAACCAATTCTTACACGCTGGGGTACGTGGTTAGAAGCAGTTTCCTATTATTTAAAAATTTTTCAAATGCAAACAGTGCAATTTACATGCTATGTAAATTACGATAAGTGTTGGTGTAGTAGAAAAGTTTCGCAGTGTATTACGCAAAAAATCACATTAAGAGACATTTCTTCCATAGATACGTCAACTCAGTTTTAACCACGTAAATGTTACTCTACACAAGAACATTTTTAGAACGCGACGAATATCGTTTAACGAGAAGATTCTGGAGGCTTGCGCTATATTGCAGACGAGCAAATTCAGATCGTTAATACTTCTCTCGTAGGTAAGTGTTTAGCAACAATAATAAAATATATTGCTTATTACCATTTACTCATATTATATTGCGGTACCTATACACCTTTCGTATGTCTCAGGATGTATGCACTTTTGACATTGCAATGGCCAATATTCGTCAGTATTTGTGAATTTTTGCAGTTTCTATTCAATATTTTGTATTTATTAAATTAAATGTAAAATGAATGAGAATTGTTTGTGCATTCCGCCTGAAATTAGACAAATTGTTGAAAACATAGTAAATAATTTCCTTCTTATTAAATCTCGTCTCAATTATGGAAATTAGTTTATGAAATTTGAAGAATAATATAGAGCAAAGTGTATCAGAATATTTTAATTTGATTTTCAATGGCAATATTTTAAATATCCATTTACTACATGGACAAATTATACTGTTTTGAATCATTTAATATTTAGTTGACTATGTTTGTATTTTTTCAATTGGCAACTCGAAAAACTAAATTGCAGTAAACTAAAAGAAAGCGCTTAAAACGTTTATAATCTATAATTTCTACTTCCGCATCTAAAATGTCGTTTAAAACGCTCAGTTAACAATATTTTAAGTACATCTTGGCAATTCGTATTTAAAGAAATCTTTATTCACGGGCTGAAATTTGTGTCAATATTTTAGTCACGGCTGACATTAGTGGCAATAGTATTGAATTAAATTATTAAAATTTTGTTGCATTCAGTTATTTTTTCAAAAGCGATTTATAATTAATTTAGTTCTTCATATACTATACGAACAAGTTCATATATTTTAATTTTAATTAATTATATAAAGAATGCTTACAGTCGCGTAACTTTTATTTATTTATACGAGGGAGCGTTTTTATATTCGCGGAATGGGGGACAAGGGGTGGAAATAAAAAAAACAAATTATTTTTCTTTTTCAATATATTCACCTGCAAGACGGATACATTTTTCACATCTTTCAATTAATTTATTTATACCCTCATAAAAAAATGATTTCTCTTTATCTGCAAAGTACGCCGAAACTGCCTCCTTGACTTCATCATCGGCAGTAAATTTTTTACCCCGCAGCTCTTTTTTCATTTTCGGAAACAGGTAATAATCACTCGGGGCCAGGTCTGGGCTGTAGGGTGGGTGATTCACAATTTCGAAGCCCACCTTATGCAGGGCAGCTAACGCAACGCGGCTCTTGTGGACGGGCGCGTTGTCGTGCAAAAGCAGAACACCTTTTGTCAATTTTCCCCGTCTTTTCTCTTTAATGGCTTCTTTTAGTCGCTCTAATATTGAAGCGTAATATCCTCCGGTTATAGAAACACCTTTATCTTTATAATCAATCAACAATATTCCTTCCGAGTCCCAAAATACCGTTGCCATGAGTTTCCCAGCTGATTGTGACACTTTAAATTTCTTGGGAGGTGCTGTGCCCTTTTTATGCCACTGCATGGAGTCTTGTTTGGACTCAGGTTCATAATGATGAACCCAAGTTTCGTCTCCAGTAACAATTCCACTCAATACACCATCCTTATCTTCATTACAGAGGTCCAAAAATGCACGCGAACACTCTACGCGCTGTTGTTTTTGCGGCGGCGTGAGCATTCTCGGCACCCATCTTGCGCTGACCTTAGACATGCCGAGATGATCGTGTAGGATTTTAAAAATTGTTGTATCGGATACTCCAACCATTTCTGCGAGTTGTTTCTTCTTTAGTCGAGCATCTTCGAGTACAATTTGTTCAACTTTTTGGATAAGTGCTGGCGTGGTCACCTCAATGCTCCTGCCCGGCCTCGGGTCGTCTTCAAGGGATTCCCTTCCTTGTTTAAATAAACTATGCCACTTGTACACCATGGTTTTTCCTGGACAAGAGTCGCCGTAAACCAATGACATCTCATTCATTATAGTCGCGACTGATTTTCCTTGCCTGGTAAGAAACTTTATAACGGCACGATATTCGATTTTTTCCATATTTCACTTTTCACTCCTGATTATGTTACTTGGTTGACGATAGCTCAAAGACTAACTGTCTAATAACAATGAAACTTCGTATTTATACTAATCATGAGTCGCTGCACAGGCCACGCCCCCAATGCGCCTACTCACCCCTCTACAACCCGCTCATTCCGGGAATATAAAAACGCTCCCTCGTATTTATAAACTCTCGAATTAGCTCGGTACACAATTAGGATACATAGATTGGATGAATAAATAATCCTTCCATGTATACTCATCTCTATTATATGGTACAATAACATTTGTAACTTAAATTTCGCACTGGTAATTAAATAGTAAATTATGACTATACCTAAAATTATGATCACAATACCAATTAATATAAATTATTTTTTATAGTTCCTAATAATGTTATATTAAACACTAAACTGTTTCAAAAATTAATCAAAAAAGATAAAGAAAACATTTCGACAATAATGTTCGTATTCTATGTATGTATTTCGACAACTAAGTTGTTACCATCAGCATATAGTTAATAACAAACGCACACGGTGTTTGTTTGGCCTTTAACGCTAAAGTCTGGTGCGTACTTGTTTCTGCGCGAGTTTTACAGCGAATCCAGATGCGACACTGTGATTAATTGTCTGCTGATAACGACAACTTGGTTGTCGAAGTACGTGTACAAAATACAAACATTATTGTGAAAAAAGGTTTATTTACATTTTTTGATTAGTTCAATCAACCACGGTCTCCGTCAAAATTTATCTCCGTTTTAAAAAGTCGAAAATCGAAAAAAAACTGCAAATATATTTTTTTTTTATTGTAAGCATAAATACAGGTGCATATACTTTTATATTTTGGACTTAAATAATTAGAATCATTTTAGTTTAATTTTACATTAATACTACTAATCAATTAAGTTTAATTAAAATCACATTTCTAAAAATAAAATTGAATACAAAAATTAAGTATTGGTATCTTCGTCAAGACCCTGTGCGTTGAAGGAAAAATGCCGAAAATTATCAAGTTCTAGTGTATCACGTGCACTATCATGGGAATTTGTTCGGCCTAAAAAAAACATAAAATGAAATAAAATAATAGTCTTGTTTTACAATGTAGTAAAGTATTACTTATATCGGAATATTTTACACAAAAGCTAAAAATATGTGAATGCAGATGTTTCTGTTCTAACAAAATGTATCGGTGTATATCAAAGTATAATCACAGTGTCGTACCTGGATTCGCGGCAAAAGCGGTTTTTTTGATTAATTCAGTCAACCAAAGTCTTCATTAAAATTTACCTTCAAAATAGCAAATAATGATCATATATAAATACTAATGACATATTTCTGTTATTAGTATTTGTTATTAAACAAATATTTTTATATAAATCTCGATAGGCAATCTAATCGAATAGTTATAAATATACACGTTATAAATATTCTCCACAGGACCGCAAAAACAGACGACGCTATGTATGTACAATATACAATAAAAACAGTATCCCTATGTTCAGCAGTTTGTTTGTCTGATATATATGTTGAAAGACTAGTCCAAATAAAATAAAAATAGAATTCTAAACATCTACTTCTTCAAATGTTCAAGACGATCTCCTGACGCAAACGAACAATACGCTCATCTAGTGTAAAAACTTCTTTGATCATCTGCAATTGTTTCTTGATGAATGTTTCCCATATAATTAATAACCATTGTTCGCAATTCTTCTACAATATTACGTCTGTTATATTTTATATATTCGTTAATTGGTATTTTGAGATATTTGGAGAAAAAAATAATTTAGGGATAAATCAGACGATCTAGGAGGCAAAAAATGTTATTCCAGTTAGTTAATAATTTACTGTCAAAGATGCTATACAAATATTCCCCGATAGTCGCAGCATTATGAGCGGCCATTCAGCTTACTGGAGTCAATTTGCATTTTACGTCTCTTAGATTTCGTGGAGCTGGAATTACGCTATTCTATAATACATGTAGGCATTTTGCAGCAGTTAAAGTTCCTTCTATGAAAAATTAGCCGATTATGTGGTTGCTTAATAAACTAATCAAAACATTTCATTTTTGTGACTTAATTCGAGCATATAAATAACGTGACCCGTGACCAATATTTCGTCGGTAAATAAAAGTTTTTAATACAATTATTATTTTTACGATATTCTTCCATAATTTTTTCGTAAAATTCCAAGCGTTGAATTTCATTCTCAGGAAAACATTCATTCGACTTTCGCAATTTATATGAATGATACTTTTCTTCAAATACTACGACCGATGGTAGCTGAGACATTTTTGGGAATATAATTATGATTGTTCTTCTACAGTAACATAGATTAAAAGATTGCTTTCTTCATTTTGTGATGTCCTGTCTATATTGTATTTAAGCGGATATAAACGGTCATGCTTTTCAAAGTTATTAATTGTGTGACGTAGATTCAAAACCAATAGTACATTCAAACTTACTTTGAAATAGATGTACAATTTCTCTGATGTTATGACCAAGATGATGATGCTTTATAACAAATAGAGAAATATGAAAGCTGTATATTTATCAGAAAGAAACAATACAAAATGTCGAAAAATATAAAGTACCTAAATATAATGTCGAACAAAAGAAAACATCCGAAATGAAATAAAACTAAATTTTTATTTGGTTAGATCAAATAGAATTATTTTATTAATTTATAAAATGGTTCTGTAAACCATTAACGCAAAATATATACAATAATGGATCTAAAATCTAACCTCGTGGAACTCAATATGTAAGATTCTAAATATACGATTTTCCATGAATTTCTGACCAGCATATATTTACAACTTAACTACATTATCAATATACGTTATAAATAATACTCTAATAAACAAATTACAATTATTACAGCAATTAAAATGTAAGTCTTAAAAAGTGGAAGTTGTCCTTTCTAGACATCCTGATATGTACATATGTAAATAACCATGAAATTTTCATTTTGCTACTTTAAGTATTGTAATTTCAATGTTGAATGAACATTTGAAATAAGTAAAGCGTTCGTAGTAACTAACGTGAAGTAGGAGAGTAGATAATAGATAATATAACAGTTTTGACAGTTTTATCAGTGTTTTGTTTTGCAGTTTTCAATCAAGAAGTATAAAACTTGTATTCGCGGCAATGTGTATGCTTTCTTTAATTCCATAGTAAATAAACGGATATCTAACACAAATGACGCTATTATTATAGATTGACTTCTTTGTCTGTCTATAACTAATTTAGACTGCACAATAACAATATAAACCAATTGAAGAATACACTTGGAAGATATTTGTGTTTGAAAAAATGGATAATGTTACAATTAATTAATATTGCTAGTCATATTTATCTAAATATATGGTGTTAATAAACATATCCTCCATAATCGCTTATACGTCGCATTCTTGTTTTGTTTTTTTCTTTATTCTCGTCGTCATTAGTTGTTTTAGTCGCTTAATCTAACTACTCGGAGATACATACATGCATATATCTAGCATTTGTAAATTATTGTAATTCACTATTTGTGATGTTAATCATAAAATCGTCACACCTGACAATTATCCATGAATTTCTGACCACCATATATTTTACCGCTTAAATACATTAATAATATACGTAATAAATAATACTCAAATAAACAAATTACAATGACTTCAGCAATTAAAAATGTAGGTATTAAAAACAATAACTTTCGACAGAATTGGCATATAATTTACTAAAAATACTAGCTTGTGCGATCACGAAAGAGAAATTCAAATTTCCGGTAAATCACAATGCGAAATTCCTATTTTGTAATTTGATAATATGATTTTTTGAATCTTTACTACAGACGAAATAGAAATTAGAAATTTACTAACCAATATCAAATTTAGTAGGTAATAAACGAAAATATATTAGGTGCGCAACTAAGTCCTCGCTGTTTTTCAAGAGATGGCTCCTGTAGTAAGTGCTGGTCGATTGTGACATAACCAAAACGTCATGAACCAAGCTTAGACATATGGTAAACAAACCGCTTTGACACATTAGTGATTTTGTTTTTGCGTCATATACTTTTGGTTGTGTGAAAATGTCAGATTTTGTGCCAAATAATCGTCGCTTGCGGGAAGTGTTGCTTTTCTTCTTTCATTCGAAGAAAATGGCGGCTGAAGCGCATCGAAAACTCCAAAAAGTTTACGGAGATGCTGCCCTAAGTGAAACAACGTGTCGTGATTGGTTCCGTCGCTTCAAAGACGGCGATTTCGATGTTGACGACCCTCTGCTCCAGCGGCAAAAAAGGAAGGGTTTTCTTCATCGCATCGTTACGGATGATGAAAAATGGATTCATTATTGCAACCTAAAGAGCACTGAATCATGGGTGGAACCAGGGCGGTGTTATTTATTATGAGCTGTTGAAACCGAACGAAACCATCACTGGGAAACAGTATCGAACTCAATTGATGCGATTGAGCCGATCACTGCGCGAAAAGCGGGGAGGCGAGTAGAGGCACGAAAAAGTGATTCTACAACATGACAACGTTCGGCCTCACGTTGCCAAACCCGTTAAAACCTACTTAGAAACGCTCGAATGGGAGGTCCTATCCCACCATCTTCCCTAGATATTACGCCGTCCGATTATTAGTTGTTGAAAAATGGATTCATTATTGCAACCCAAAGAGCACAGAATCATGGGTGGAACCAGGGCGGTGTTATTTATTATGAGCTGTTGAAACCGAACGAAACCATCACTGGGAAACAGTATCGAACTCAATTGATGCGATTGAGCCGATCACTGCGCGAAAAGCGGGGAGGCGAGTAGAGGCACGACAAAGTGATTCTACAACATGACAACGTTCGGCCTCACGTTGCCAAACCCGTTAAAACCTACATAGAAACGCTCAAATGGGAGGTCCTATCCCACCCGCCATCTTCCCCAGATATTGCGCCCTCCGATTATTAGTTGTTCCGTTCAATGGCACATGGTCTGGCTAATCAGCAGTTCCGCTCATATGAAGACATCGCAAAATGACTTGATTCGCGGATAGCCTCAAAAGACGAACACTTCTACCCAGCCAGAAAGATGGGAAAAAGTTGTCGCTAGCGATGAGCAATATTTTGAATGATTCACATGTAAACATTTTTTCACAATAAAGATGCATTTTCATAAAAAAAAAAACAGCCAGAACTTAGTTGTGCACCTAATACATTTACCAAAACAGTAAACAACTTTTTCGAGAATCAATCGAAAGGAGAAATTTGGGTTTAATCACATCAAATACTCAAACTCCAGACTCTAATCCTCTTGAATTGCTATAAGAATATCTGAACAATGAAGTATGTAAAACTTTACCCAGAAGCAAGGACTCTTTGGATTATCTTATAAGGCGCTTAGAATAATATACAGGGAGATTATCTTGAACAATTAATAAACCGTACGCCGCGCATTTGTAACACTGTCGTTAGACAAAAGGCTTCTTTATGAAGTCAAATATAATTTACATTAGCACTTGCATATTTATCCTTTTTATGATTAAGTTTTATTAGTTTATGTAGTTCTTTGTTCGGCAAGTCGATCTTTTAGCAAAACCGAAGTATTATAGTGCATACTTATTTCTAAGTTTTTCACCTCTACCTAGACCATCGCCCTATTTGGAGAGGTATGTGGAATTGATATTGGACATTGAAATAGTATAGATAATACGAACAAAATTTCTCTGTATATATATAATACTATTTAGTAAAAACTAATACGAATTACTGAAAATAAAGAAACTATAATCTATATTTTTTATATGATGTAATCAAAATTGCAAAACTTAAAATACTTGCCCGGAGATCGAAGAATGGCTGGAGAAGAATCAGGATTATAAAAAGTGGCAGTATCGCTATCAAACAGTTGCGGCATAGGTTGAAAAGGATGTGGTGGAAGACTCGCAATGCTGCTTCTTTGGATTTCTTTTGATGAAAGTTTATTCTTTTGCTCCTCTTCATGTTTCCTTTTTCTGAAAATACAATATTTGCTTCATATCATTTAGAACTTCCTGTATTGCAGATTAAGTTATAAAATTTATTGCGTGGTGCAATGTTCATATATGTCATAGTAGTTATTAAAATTATTATAATTTACAGACGAATAATACCTAAGTACGAAAGTATGTAGTTAACAAAAATTTAATATAAATAATATCAAAAAACACCATTAAAAGTAATGCTACAAGCAATATTATCATTGAGGTAACTAATTTAAATAATTATGTGTTGATAAGCATAGATGAAAAAGTGAAAAACTTGGTAACTAGATAATAAATGTTTTGTCTGCAACTTACAGATATAATTTCATGTTTAATAGTTGCTAAGACTACCAGGTCGGCTGAAAAGTCCCCGGTCTGACACATAGATGGCGTTACTGTTATTAAATCCATATGTTTTTTAGATAGTACTAACCTTCAAACGAAACGTATCAAAATTTGACAGCAATCCGACCATTAGTTACTGAGATATTGCGTTAAGAGTGAAGCTACTTTTGTTATTTAAAAAAATGGAAAAAAAAGAATTTCGTGTACTGATAAAGTACTGCTTTTTGAAGGGAAAAAATACCGTTGAAGCAAAAGCATGGCTTGATGAGGAGTTTCCGGACTCTGCGCCAGGAAAATCAACCATAATTGATTGGTATGCTAAGTTTAAAAGTGGTGAAATGAGCACCGAAGACGGCGAACGCAGTGGACGACCAAAAGAGGCTGTCACCGACGAAAACATCAAAAAAGTTCGCAAAATCATTTTAAATGACCGTAAAGTAAAGTTGATCGAGATAGCTGACATCCTAAAGATATCAAAGGAACGTGTTGGACACATCGTGCATGAATATTTGGGCATGCGGAAGCTCTGTGCAAAATGGGTGCCGCGCGAGCTCACATTCGATCAAAAACAACAACGAGTTGATGATTCTGAGCTGTGTTTGAAGCTGTTAAATCGTAATAAAACCGAGTTTTTGCGTCGATATGTGACAATGGATGAAACATGGATTCATCACTACACTCCAGAGTCCAATCGACAGTCAGCCGAGTGGACTGCACGCGATGAACCGGCTCCAAAGCGTGGAAAGACGCAACAGTCAGCTGGAAAAGTTATGGCGTCAATTTTTTGGGATGCGCATGGAATAATTTTCATAGACTATCTTAAAAAGGGCCAGTCCATCAACAGCGACTATTATACAGCGTTATTGGACCGTTTGAAGAACGAAATCGCAAAAAAACGGCCCCATATGAAGAAGAAGAAAGTACTGTTTCACCAAGACAATGCACCGTGTCACAAATCAATGAAAACAATGGCCAAATTAAGTGAATTGGGTTTCGAATTACTTCCCCATCCGCCGTACTTTCCAGATGTGGCCCCCAGCGACTATTTTCTGTTTGCAGACCTCAAGAGAATGCTCGCCGGGAAGAAATTTAGCAGGGATGAGGAGGTGATCGCCGAAACTGAGGCCTATTTCGAGGCTAAAGACAATTCGTACTACAAAAATGGTATCGAAAAGTTGGAAGAACGCTATAATCGCTGTATCGACCTCGAAGGCAACTATGTTGAATAATAAAATCGAATTTTGCCAAAAAACTGTGTTTTACTATGGTAGACCGGGGACTTTTCAGTTCGACTGTTAGAGACATTTTAAATAATTATACTATCATTAAAACCATTATTGAAAATGTCAACAACTATATCCTATGGGGTATTTACGAGTTTATTCTAGATCAATTTATTACTTTATACATAAGTAACACAGGCCTGCGATGGAAAAATTGTTTAAAGTATAATCAGCGATTTTTATAGATTTTTGTACGCTGATTACAGAATAAATTTTATCACGCATAATTTAGTAACAAGTTTCACTTGAAATTATCGACAACTAGGCATTTTAGACAAGTAAGCATTACAGTGTTTAATCTTAATAATTAAAATTAGACTTAGATCTGCCGTGGAAAATATTAATTCGGTCGGGTGGTAACACTGAATAGTTGTCAAACCTTTGTTCAATCTCCAGCGATCCTACAGCAGAAGAAGCACAAAACCAAGTTTTGATGGGAAGCGAAAATGATACTACAAGGACTATTAAATAAGAAGATCTTTCAGTTTTACTGATTTTGTGTTGTTTTTATGAAATATGTTCGGTTGTTTATGGTTTTACTAAAATGTAAAATAAAATATACATTCCATAATTTTTTGTATTTGGCTTACTATTCCTAAAATACACCTGTTTTTTTTTGTGAGAAAACCTTACGTGATAGAGAAAAACGGTTTTTATTTTTGAGTACAGCACTAAAAAACACAAAAAAGTGACTAAAATTAAATCAAATTTTAAAAAGTATTTTTTGGGGGCCTGTGTAATTTGCAAAGTCTGTGACAAAACATCATTACATGATTTAATTTATACTGAAAAGTATTCAAATTAAATATTTTTTTTAATATGACTAAAAACCCAACCTCGAATACATAATTGGAATTTGCTGTAATTTTGAAAAAGGATAATAAATATTTTTAAAACAAAAATACTTCTTTTGATCAGACAATTAACATTAACTATTTCTGAAGAATTTGAAGATGAATGCAATTAAAAAGTGGAGGCTGTGGTTTTTAGACATCCGGATATGAGCATATTATATACATAAGTAACTATGAAATTTTTAAATTGTACCCCAGAAAAACAAGATATTGAAAACAGTTGTAAAATTGAGTTGAATAAAAGCAAATTAAAGCAAGTCTTATTGCAATTCCATATATACGAAACAAACAATTTACAAATTCCTAAGAAAACTCAATGCCTGAGTTTCATTAGAAAAGGAAAATAAACAATTTCTTTGTGAAGAAAGTGAAGATGCATTGGTAAATTTGATTCTGACATTAGTGAATGTGTCGGAAATTACAAAAATAATGACTTTATAATTGTGAACATTACTACCGAGAATAACACTTAATAAATAAGATGATGATCAATATTCCATTAATTTTTTTTCTATACTGTAATAGATGATATACAAAGCATATTGCACAAAAATATAATTTAAACCGTAAAGACGTCCAATCTTTCCAATAACCAAAGATTATATAACTGTTAGTGCCTCAATATTAATAAAATACCAGTATCGGTTTCAAACTTGCATTGTTTCACATTATTTTTTTGTAATGTACAAGTATACCAATAACAACAATTGAATATAAAATCGTACTATTAATACTTATTAAAAAATGTATATCCAAAACATATATCTTCTTTTAAACATGCCATTAAAAAGGATGTTTGGAACAAAACGCATACTTCTCTTTAGTCATTAATAACATATGTATATCTAAAATGAATTACATTAATTTAGAACGAGGAGAGTATGCGACCAATAACCAAACTTCAGTTTAAAATGTAATAACTTTACATATTATAAAGATACTTGAAACAATCTATTTTTCTAAAAAAGAACTGCCCCTGACATAATTGGCCTCGCCTATATGGTTTAAAAAAATCCATGTTTACCAAAATTTGGTATGTAGTTCCTTGAATATGAAAAATAAAGGTGTTATTGTGTAGTAAAAAATCCTGTAAATACGTGTAATAGCAAATACAGATTGCACCAGTAATCCTGGTATTAGAATAATAAGAGTTTTTATCTTCTATGAAGTATATAAATATATTATTAATAAGAACTGCAATAACTTTTCATTTTTTCTGAATTACGATTTGCATTGAATTGTATATGCGTCTAATGTACACATATTCTTGCTGTCGTGTAAATAAATAAAGCTTTCTATTATGTAATAACTTGTTTAGATATTAAATTAACCATAATCTTGAGCAATAAAGAGTCCTTAACTCTTTTTTTGCTATAATAGGCTATTTGACTAATTTTGGGAAATTGTTTTAAATTATTGTTTATTACATAATAAGGACATATCATTGATATTTCCGACATATCTATTGTATTATCAATAAAAATCAATGTTGAAGTTTAAACGTCCAAGACCGCGCCAAAAACGCTGTTTGTGTAATGGCGCTGGTCATATGGCATGCGTGACGTCACAGGCTAGGACGGGATAAGTAAATCAAGAAGTAAACTTGAATAAAACAGATCACATCTATCACATCTATAAAGAGTCCACACAAACTGTTTGTTTCTGTTCCAAAGAATTCCCAAAGCATGTTATTTTTTAATCCAGTTGTTGCATAAACATACAAATATAAAAGTAAAACACATTTTGTTATGCTTGAAAAAAATTAGATTGAATAACACATTTTCTGAATTAGAGGATAATTTTGGAATATCACTATCTTATGCTAGTAAATTGTTTTTGCGAAATATACCTATAATAAGTTGTTTTTTAAAACCCTTTATCATAAACTTAGACAAAAAATTAATTAAAAAGAATCTCCCAATTGCATTTAGACATAACTATCACAATGTGAGCTGCATCATTGATTGTTTAGAAATCGATGTACAAATATCATCAAAGGCTCTTCATCAGGCACTGACATGGTCAGAGTACAAAAAGGGGAATACGGTGAAGTATTTAATATCCTGCACTCCGAATGGTTTGGTTAATTATATTTCAGAAGGGTTTGGGGGTAGAACAAGTGATGTTACCATACTAGAAAACTGTAACTTTCTAGATGGGTTAGAACAGGGAACTTGTATCTTAGCTGACAGAGGCTTTAAGCACCTTGAACAGGCACTTCATCAAAAAGGCATGCAATTATTAAGGCCACCCAGTGTAAACGCTGGTGCGAAACTATCAAAAAGAGAAGTTCGACAAACTAAAATAATTGCTAGCCTGCGAATTCATATTGAGAGGGTGATAAGGCGATTAAGAGAATTCCATATGCTAAAGCAACATTCAGTTATAAATAATAACATTCTCCGTGT
Organism: Dermolepida albohirtum; assembly: GCA_031893035.1. NCBI lineage: Eukaryota > Metazoa > Arthropoda > Insecta > Coleoptera > Scarabaeidae > Dermolepida > Dermolepida albohirtum. Next base: position 61,316 of record JAVIWB010000156.1, on the reverse strand, counting down.
ACTTGATCATGTCGTTATTATTGCATGTGCTCTAATAAATTTGCAGGATTCTCTTATTAAATAATGTAAATATCTAAATAATGTAAAATAAAATAATAAAACAAGAAATACAGAATGGTTTTTTATTTATCACAAACTGGTGTTACTGTACAAAATAGGATATATATTTGTTTTCCAGAAAATAGCTAACGTTTCGCCAGTATCGCCGTGTATGCTAGCCTATGACGTCACCAGAGTTGCCACCAATGACATAGTGTTCCCGTTACAGATAAAATTTCAAAAATTATGAGATTGTTTTTTGTGTAATTTGTCAAAGATAAACATAATTTAGTATAAAATAAAGTGAAATATGTTCTTTTACGATATTACCCGATAGGATGACCACATATTGTGGTATATTTTTAATGTAGTCAAATACCCTATTGTCAAAAGATAATTAATTTATGTGGCCTTTACTTATAAAATTTTTTATTTTAAAAATGGTAACAATTGTTTTACCAACACTGTGACTTCTTCAGACTAAGAGGTAAAACTAACAAAAACGAAATATGTTCTAGTCAACTAAACTAATTTAATAGTGGGGGATGATATACAAATACAAGGAAATAAGTTTAAAAGTGGAGAATTATTCAAGTATAACTTGATCATTTAATAAATTATGTTTGTTTATTTCTATAGTTTCAAGTAATGATAACTTTATGTCTTTATTTACCGAATGTAGAATGGGAAATCTGGATTAAAAGAATGATTACAAGTATTAAATGTACGGTATAGTTAGAATCACTTTTGTTATAACTAAAACGTCTTATGGGTTCCTTCTTCCCATAGATCTTACAGTTTGTCCGATATATTTGTATATCTTAGAGTAATCACCACAAAGAAGTTTATAATAGACTCCCGATTTAAATAATAAATCCAGAAAATCGGGAGTCTATAAACTTTCTTGTGAAAAAAATGAAATAATTTGTTAAATGATCAAGTAGATTTGAATCATTGTCCACTTCTAAACTTATTTTCTTGTAGTTGTATATCGCCTCCAGTGAGGTCTGAAGAAGTCACAGTATTGGAGATGTAATTGTTATCATTTCCAAAATAAAGAAATTTTGTGAAAATCACACAATTGAGTTTTTATATTTAATATTCTCATTATATTTTTAATCCTTCGAAATATATGTGTAAAATAAAAAATATTTTATTTTTACCTAATTTCACAGATTGAGCATTAGTTCGTATGTATTTTAAAACTATTCTTTAATTTACAAAGTCTTTAGTTTTATACTTACCTAAGAACATATCCTGAACATTCGTATCCAGAAATTAAGTAAACTGTACCAAACAATAAAATGGTAGAACAAATTATACTCATCCAAATTAGGATAACGCGATTATTATTAGGTAATTCGTAAACGTTGTAATTCGTACTTTCAAAATATAACGAGGCGCTGTCCCACATTTCACGGAGGTGAGTTCCGTTTAATTGATAAGTCTCATATAAATCTGACTCCTCTGATAATAATATTGGCAAAGCGAAAGTAACTTGAATACAGTTATCCCTATTTGGCCAATAGATTGGGCACTCTGTTATCAAATGGACTTGAACATTTTCTTCACTGAAATGAATATGGTAAAAAGTTTATATAACATAAAAAGAAGAAGAATAAGTAATAATAACAATAATAATGATGATGGTAATGATAATGATAACTCTGAAAATAATAATTATTAGTAGAGGATCTAGACGTAAAACGCGTTACATTAAACACAATCTTGAGTAGTAAAAATTGGCAATTAAGTTTTTTTTTTAGGAAGAAGACGCTGCTAGTGAATTTCGATAGACCGTAGGTCTTTCATAATTAGATTAGATTACGTTACGGATAAAAATACTATGTATTATTTTGCATGACATTAACATACATACAAATACTCGATTTTGATGGTAGGATATATGTATGTTAAGTTTAATAATTTTCAATAATTTTTTGGTTTTACTCAGTATATTTTCGTTAGTAATTCATATTAATATTAATTTACTAAAAAGCTGGTTGATTCTAGCTTAATTTGCTATATAAAATAATCAGAAACACTGTTCTTAAAAGAGGATTTGCATCATCTTTCGCCTTATCTTAAATATGTATTATATAAATAATAAATTTGCCATATTTTAAATTCATAATAAATTAAAAATTCAGAAACGGTGATCATTGATTCCTATAAAATTTTACTTGATGCAGATGGTCAGTAGTGTATGACTTAGATAATATAGAAAATGCATGTTATGCATTTTATAAAAAAAAATTAAATTTTTCATACTGACGTTTCTAAACCGAAATATAAGAAAAATCTACCACGGCATCATAACTATATATGGTATATTCAGAGTAAGTAAGGTAATCGTATAAAAGCAATTAAAAAATATAGAACCGATTACCAATATAGACGCTTTAAGACAGTTAAAAAGTCATGCAAAACCAAAATTGAAGATGCCTATAATAAGTATGTGACAAATGTTAAATATATTATTTTTATTTCCAATGGTCCCAAAAAACTATCATCATTTATAAAAATAGTCGTGACCGTACTAGAACATCTAGCACTATGAATTATGCCGCAAATGGTTTCAATATACCATTAACGATAGTGAAGGCACTTGGAAGTTATTTTAAAGTTTATATTATTCCGTTGTCGGGAAAGTACGTGTTGGTACAGCCATTCGCATCTATCTTTATTCTATGTCATATAACAGCTGGCAGTTCCAACTTCATTTTTGGAAAAAAATAAGCGATTCGGTTGAATTGAAAATACAAAACCAAAGTATGCATTTTCATCATTTTTTACTCTTTCACTTACGTAAAGCAAAGAATACGTATCGAGTTTGTGAAAAGATGCGTAAAGTATACGTTGACGAACCAAGAACATCAACGTCAATGATAGTTCACGAAATTACATGATTTTGATCTTTCCTATGCTTCTCAGCCAAAGTAACCCACTGAGGTTAATGACGACAAAATGAAGACGTTGGTCGAATCAAACCCATGGCACACGATACGAGGAATTGCAGAAATGTTAAAAATTCATTATTCAAACATGTATACATATTTGGATTCTTTATGAATTCAAAAAAGGGACACTTAACTTTCGCGTTAAACGTCATCGAAAGCAAAAATTCATCAGAAGAAGTGTGTGCTCTCCATTTTAAAGGTGTCGCACTTATCGAGCTCTTACTAAGGAACGCAGTAATCAATTCGGAAACGTCCATAGCTCATTGACAGTAAAGGAGTGGTACCTCATCACAACAATGCGAAGCCACAGACAAGTTTGATAGTCCGTCAAAATTATTGGATCTTGGATAGGATGCGCTGTCATATCCACTATACTCACCGGACTTTCCGTCTTCAGACTTCTATTTGTTTCGATTTCTTCAAAACTCCTTGCACGGTAATAGTTCGACCCAGATGAGGCTGATCCACTGCCTCATTTGGATTAAACGCACCGTGAACAATTTTTCGCCGATAAAGATAGATACTTTCATGAATGAGAAATTATCAAACTCGCCGAAAGATGAAAAAAGGTAAAAGAAAACGGGCAATATATAATCAAATAATTCCAACGCAATATATGAGATCAAAGTTTATATTGTGATTATGACTTCAATATAGGTTCTACTTTGAATATTAAATAGCATTGTGGAAACGAAGTATGTTACTGATGTGACTTACGCTACGGTATGTTGTGTTATCGGTAAAAATTATTTTGTAACATTTATTAATATTAAAATTAAGGTTACTTAAGAAATATTTAACAGTATGGGATAGAATAAGTTTCTAAATTAAAAGATCATACATTTATATTAAAAAAAAACTGTGGTCCAAGTTTCGAATCCTGAAGTAGAGATAACCATGTACTTATATGAAGAGTGCCCGTTATAATAAACACAAGAATTTTTATTGAAAAGGTAAGACGATATCAATGTTAGAAAGTAAGGAACTGGAGAAGGCTTAATATTACTAGTACAGTGTAACTGATGGCATTAAAAACATGCAATATATCAGATGCCCACAATTATCGAGATATCCATTTATGTACTGAATTATAGTGGCTAAGTTAGTAATTATTGAGTGACTAAACGTAATTGTACTATAAAAAAGCAAATTTATTATATATATACATATATATACGATGGTCAGAAATTCACGAATAATCGTTAGATTAGACGATTCTATGATTAATTTTGAGTCGACAATTCTAATCCAGAAATATATTGTCAGTTGTTACGAAACTATCAATGTTGAAAATGTGCGACAAAAATTATTTCCAATTTTTTAAATTTTCCGTGGAAAACTGTGTTTTTTAATAACAAATAAAATAACGCAACATTACCTTGGTGTACACATAGCAACCTTAGCTCACAATAATGTCAGCAATTGTTATTTGTTAAATTTTGACATTTGTCAGTTTAATTTTCATATTTTCGCATCCGTTACTAACCTCATTTTTATAATATCCCAAGCAATTTGCAATGTACACTTTCAACGAATGCGCTGATATATACATAGTACTTGGGTTTTACAATGAAAATGTGCACTTGGCAAAAGAAAACTATACATTGCGGTATCCACACCGACAGCAAGATTTATCGATAATTTTGTACCATGTTGCCAAATCTATACTTCTTTTAAGCCATTCGTATGGCTTAACTAATGACAATACATTTCTGTATTAGGATTGTCGACACAGAATTAATCGCGCAATCATTCTACCTGATGATTATATGTGGATTTTTAACCATCCTATATAGTGAATTTTTGTCCAACAGGACAAAATAAAATAATCTTAAAACACACAGGTAAACACTTGTTCAAAAATAACCCAAACTCATAACAAAGTCTAACTTCTAATACACCATATTAAACAAGTTCAAATTCTAGTAGACCCACTAAACTCATCCCCATATTATTACAATATAATCGAAAATTAGAAGGCATTAGCTAAACCCTACCTTAGCAGTTCTAAAAATTTCAAGGAGGCTTGAATAATTTAAGTCACACACACTTCAGATATTTCATTGAAATTGTGGCACATTGTAAATATTGGTGACGTATAGGCTGTATTCTTTATTGTTACTGAAAGTTGTAAAGTCAATCGTTGTCTTGAAGGAGCACAAAATACAAAATAAGGTAATTCATCAGTCAAGTACGTACAATCTATATTATTGTGTACTGGATTATATAAGAACTTAATGCTGATGAGATGTTATATCAAACACAAGGCTGCCTCTGTATACTTTATAATATGGTTACCAAATTAAAGAGGCATATTCGTGTCGATCTAACATAAATAGTCTAATATTTTGAGTGTGGTAATGCAATTGAATAATTTTGAATTACGTATTGTGAAGTCCAACATTTTCACTGAAGCCGTAATTATTTTAATATGATCAGTAAAGGTAAGCTTATTGTTAAAATGTACAGTAAAACTAATTACATTATACTTCTTTACATTCATCTGTAGTTTGTAATTACATCATAATTCTATTTTGATAATTTGATCTTGAAGTTGTTCGTAGTCAGTTAATAATTCAACGGTTGTAAAAATCTTAATATCATTGACAAAAGCACAGTGATGACAGTTAATTGAAGTAAGCACTACATTAAACAATAACAAGAACAGCATAGGGCTCAGTGTTGATCCTTGAAGTGTTCGCGAATATGTACAGAATATACGCAACAAAAGTCCATTATATGTAACACTATGGTTTGAATGCAAGATATAAAGGAATAAATTTCAATAGTGACTCACAGAATTCAAAGACTTTTAGGTCTTTCATCAAAACATGATTTATTCGGTCAAAAGTTTTGTATATGTCGGTATAAATCACATCGACCTATCCTTGCTTATCTAATACATTTGTGGTGAATTTGGAAAATAAGTCAAATTGAACACTTTGGATTGCTTATCCATAAAACCGTGTTGAAAAGAAGATAAATGGCGTTCAATTGCAGGATAAATACGTGAATATATGGTTATTTCAAGTATCTTGGCGAAATTAGACAGAAGAGAAATTTGTTTATAATATAAGAAGAACTATAGTCAGAGGCGTATTCAAAACAATTTTACACTGAGACTACATGCTCTGAAGTCATCCTATTTTTAAGTTTTTTAATGGTACTATCCATCCACGAAAGTTGAATGCTCTTCTAAATCAACAAAACCGTTTGAAATGTTAGTGATATATACACCGCTAAAGTAGTTTCGAAATGTATTAACGATTCCTGGTAGATCATCATGAAATCCTAAAGCTGCCGTGTTTATTTTGTATGATGGAACAGAAATTTTCTGCTTCAGAACTAACCGAGTTCTCGATCTTCTCAACATATGCCTTGCACGTTCTATTAATATTCTTTTTGATCTGAGATTTAAGCTACTTGTACTTGATTAAATTCGCCAATTTCGAGCCGAACAAGATAGCATAAAAAATCATTTCACTCACAGACACGCACGTACCCATATCCACACCCACCCCAACTTCACGCATACACGCGCACGCACATAAAATAGTTTTAAAATACTCTACATACAGTAGGTATCAAACCCAACACTTATTCTAGTGAGTTTGTTTTCAGAGGAGAAGAAACTGATAATATGCGTTTACTATTTATTACTCTGTACCATATTGATTTAATTTATTACGTGCACACTAGTTAATAAAATTAGGAGATGAGTTAATCCTTTACTGAAGCCTTACTGCACAATTAAGATATATATATATATATATATATATATATATATATATATATGTATATACAACCATGCTCAGATGTATTAGACACCCCAGGTAAAAACCCTTATTCTCGGTATTATCCAAGTCTGACGGAAATTAACCGTAAAAATAGTTAATGGTATTTACAGAAATGCGTTTTTGAATACCCTAGTTAATCCCCTATTGAAAAGAATAGGTGGAAAGGGGAAATTGTGGATTTTAGAAATTTAGTGTCATTCTAGCAGTGTGTAAGCAACGTGCGTTTGTGTTTGTGGTAGAGATCAATTAGATTATCCTATTTTTTCACGTTGTGTCAGTTATTTGTTGAAGAAAAATGCCTAAAACACGCGAGTTGTCGGTAAGGGAACGCGCCCAAATAGTGCTACTGCATTCCCAGAAGTTATCAATAGCTGCACTTGCAAAAAAAAAATGTTCGCGATGTGCAGTCCGTACAATCATTAGTCGCTATCAGGAGAGTGGGTCGTTTGTTAACAGACGAAAAAGTGGCAGAAAACCCTGTACCTCGATTAGAGAAGACAGAATTTTACAAAGACTGGTTCTCAGTGATAGGAAAAAATCGTCGAAACAGCTCTCCAGTGAGCTGAAACAGCGTCATCGCGTAACAGTTTCTGCGCAAACAGTGAGAAGGCGTCTCCAGCGAGCTGGTTTACGAGGGTGTATTTAGCGGTATTTATGGGCCAAACAACATGAAAATTGGACAATCGAGAAGTGGTCGAAGATTCTTTGGTCTGATGAATCGAATATCGAGGTATGTAAGTCAGTCTACATGTAACATTAAACAAAATTAATCCTGTCTAAGTGCTAACTTTCTTCTTTTGCCTGGCAGCTTTGGGGACTACCTGGGACGCTATACGTTCGGCGTAGGCAAGGGGAAGCTTATGAACCACAATGTATCATTCCCGCAGTAAAATTTGGAGGTGGTAGTATCATGGTTTGGGGTTGTATGTCTGCATACGGTGTTGGAGAAGTGTACCCGTGCGATGGACGGATGAATAGCCAACGCTATTTAGCCATGTTGGAGGAAGTATTAGAACCGTCTGTGCTAAAACTATTCGACCAGGATATTCCACAATACATTTTTCAGCAAGATAATGCGCCCTGCTACAAATCGGGAGCTGTAATGCGTTGGTTCGAGGAAAACACAGTGGAGGTATTGGATTAGCCACCACAAAGTCCCGATTTGTCGCCCATTGAAAATTTGTGGCGTATCTTAAAAACTAAGATCACGGAACATAAATGCCTGTCAAAAGCAGAATTATCAACAAAAATTCGCGAAATATGGGCTGCAATACCACCGGCAGAGTGTTACAATTTAGTAGCAAGTATGCCTCGTCGAGTGCGAGCTGTCATTAAGGCCAAGGGCGGAGCGACAAAATATTGATAAATTGTACTATATTACTAAATAACACTTTGTACATAATTTTCACAACAGTTTTATTTTCCTCACCTCTCTTTTGACTAAACTATATAAACTATATATGTATGTATGTACATACATAAATTCGTAAAGTGTCTAATACATTTGAGCATGGTTGTATATATATATATATATATGCCTGAAATATAGAGTATATTCTGACAAAATGTTTCGAGCTATTTTCAAACTTTCGAGTATGCGCCCTCTCCAGTAGCATCTTCGATCTTAAACCTATCTCTGCACCAGGTCTGCGCTCGCAATATCTCAAAATAACAGATAATTTAATTTAACGTAAGGCCTGATAGTTTATATAAAAGCAAAGAGTACCTTTGTTATATTACCTTATCGATTCTGATAACTCTATGTCTTTACTAATGGCATATTGTCTGCCCATTTCTGCAACTACTTCTTCAAAAGTAGAAATAGTTTCATTGTCAAATTGAGATATACTGAGATTAACTGTCAGATACGGAATATCGTCATCTGAAGATATAGGCCATGGTTTCTCAGTAACATCTGGTGAAACGGTTGTTGTTTGGTCACCTGTTAAGAAATAATATACAATTTTAAAACTTCAATAGTCACACATTATTTAAATACTATTTATACGTGTCATATGGCATATTTTTAATGATACGTACGCTATATTTTTTGATTATATTAGAATTATATGTATGTTATGTCTCAAACGTGGTATATTCAATTTGGTGCTTCGCTTGTTCTTTGGTTAACATTTGGTTAATTATTAATATGTATCGATGTTTTAGCCCCAAAAATTTAGTTTATGACAAAATTTTATTAATGAAATCTTTTTAATTACATAATTTCTACAAGCCTGTGACATTCAATTTGTATTAATTGTTACACATTTCTATCTTATGTTGTAATTACTCTTTTTTTGGTACCCTATGCTTTTTATACCACTATTGGATAGTGTTTTTGTTTCTCTTCATGACAATGTGAAAATATCGGATGGTTTCAAGAATAACGCAATGAGTGTGTTATGTTGTAAAATCAGTAATACACAAATTATAAGGTAGTGTTTTAAATATTTGATGGGGGGATACATTACGGAAAAGAAAATACAAATTCTAATACACAATTATTAAAGTAGACGTTTAAGTTGTCTACTATTAACATTTTGACAATGTGCAATTCAATGATAAAATCCTCAAACTACGTTTTGAATGATATCGACTAATTAAATTCTTAATAATGACAATTTAAACAAATGAACGCATAGAAATATTAATGTTAAGGGATACGGTGACAGATAAAGAACCCATGCAGAAGTGTGTAGTTTATCTATTGTGGAACATCCAAATCGTGAACCTACCAAAACTCATTTAAATTTTGAAAATGCCGGATTTGTCAAAAATTTTAACAGAGATGGACGCTCAAAATCAGTAAGCGATAAGGCGAACGTTTTGCTATCTGTTAAAGTAAAAATTCGTGTTCCAACAAAAAAGCTGGCGATGGATAATGTTTGTCAAAGATCTCTGATAAAGATTTTACATAAGAGAAAGATATTACCTTCACAAGAATTAGTTCACGCATTATCCGATGACGATTTTGCTAGATGTATTGAATTTTGCGATAAAATTATGGGTATGATAATATAATTAATCCATTTTTCGCAAATAATATAATTTTCTCAGAGACAAGTTTTTTGCTTAACGTATAGCTCTGTCGATGCAATTTCCAATATAGGTCGCATAATCCTCATTGGATGGAACAGTTACGTACGCAGTATCTCAGAAGAGCAGTGTTTGGGTTGGGTTGGGTTTAATCATGAGAAATAGAATTTTTGGTCTGTTCTTTTTTCAATGTATTTGATTCAGACATACTGAACGAAACAATATACTTCCGACAAGATGGTTCAGATAATGTTTACATAGATACAGTCTGAGAATACATTGGATTGGTAGAAGAACAAGAATCGATTGGCCAATTCCGATCTCCAGATTTGTATCCACTTGATTTTTTCCTCTACGGTTATCTTCGAAGTTCGAAAATTTTATCATCGAATTACACACTTGTTGTTAATGGTAGACCGAAAAATGGCCAAAGGTTATCGAGGAACACGGGCGATATATTAAATATTAATGAATGACCATGAAAAACATACGCCATGACTTTTCAGATAACCCTTCATATTAACAAAAATAAACAAGTTCTTATTTTTGATAAACACATCTCACAACAAAATTCGAAAATAATGAAAAATTTCATAATTTTATAGAAAAATATATTATCCATTTAATTATTAATGTTTGAATTGATTTAGACATTGTTTGTGTTCATAATAGCTTTACATTACAAACATGTTTTAGTAAGAATTTCGATAGTTAATGTATTAACTTTTCTAACGCAAACGAAAAAAAAATTAATACATAAATACTTATAACCAAAGACCAAAATACATACATATATAGTATTTTCTGTAGTGGCATGCATACTACAATAACCCAAATTAACAGTAATACCAACACTTCACAAAATAGATTTTTTTCCCTTTTTCTACTAACTATATACATTTCATAGTATAAAATTTTAATACAAACCAAAGCGCTCCGCTGTCAAGATGAATGCTGTGTGATTATTCTCATTTTCTTCGTTAACGACAAAGCGTATAAGAACATTTTCAGTAAGTGATATATATTCCTTTTCTTCATTTACTGAATGCATAAATATTCTTCCTGTTAATCCATCTTCAACAGTTTTTCCTAAAATAATAATGGTAATGATATATATATCATTAATAATAAATGAAAATAAAATAATAAAATTTATTCTATTAATAATAAGAAATATTGTTTTCTCTAAATATTCAAATTAATATTAACAAGAGCTTTGAACATTAAGCAGTAATAAATAAATACTGGTAAAAATATATTCAAATTATTTTTGCGATTGATAGAAAAAAAATGAAAGCATAATAATAAATTAAATATTTTTCAATATAGAAAAGTAAGTTTAGAAGTTATTCCAACAATTAAAATTAACAGTTTACTGAATTGCTACATTCAGCGAAAGGTTGCTAGTTATTATTATGGATGACTTGGCACTTTCCATCACGTATATACAAAACACATATCTCTAATAATTTAAAACACTTTTTAGATATTCTTACGATGTACATATATGCAACATAAGAACTTAAAATGCTCGAATCATTCTTATAAAATCCAAGAGAGTTTGAATTATAGATTACCACAATTAATTAGTATGACATTCGTTCGAAATCATTTTAGAATTATATTAAATGTGAAGTTTACCTATTTGGAAAAAATAGTAATTAAAATAATGGAAAATAGAAGTTAAATTAATTAAAACATTCATTTAAAATTAATAATTTTTTAAAATCTGTAAAAATTAAATGCGTCATGTTACAAATGTTTCTTTTTTATTTTGAGAATTTTTTTACAAGTTGATATTCAACTGAGTTTGTTGGATATACTTACTAGGCACTGAAATAATATTCATTTAGTTAAGTAGGAAGTAGATAAGCACATTTCGCGTTATGAGGATATAGTACAGCAGTCTAGTGCTGTTAACATCGTATTTATTTTACACTTTAAGAGACAATTTTTTTATTTATAAAGTAGCTTCGTTTCCTTGCTTTTTGGCGAGAAATACTAAAGGTATTTGCTTAAGTTTCAGAGCTACACCGAAGGTGTCGATTCATAATCGTCAAAAAATTGTTCTTTAAGAGCAAAAGTTAGACGCTGAAGATGCCTTATACAAGTGGAGACTAAACGTCGGCAGCAGAAATGCCGAAGACGTAGTTCCAGCCCGTAAACTAAGATGATGAAAGTCACGACGTATTTTTTCTATATTTTTCATATTACATTTATTAATATAAAAAATATCAATGAGTTATATTTCGCCTGTTTTGTTTGATAACCTATTCTTATCTTTGGGTGAATTTCATAATTCCTTATTTATAGAAGAACTTATGTTTATCAGTGAAAAATTTTTCAGGATGAGTCGAACGTTATACCATGCAGAATTTAAAAGAAAGAGAACAAGTGGTGTTTGAAGGCGAGTATGGTAAATGTGGCAACACATCCCATCTAAGATCCAATAGTTTTTGACAGGTGATCAAGCTTGTGTATGCTCACACCTTGTGTGTTATGTCGCGTGTGATATCATTCAAAAAGTTCATAATGCAATGAAAAACGATCGTCGTATCCAGATGAGAGCTATTGGACATTGTAAAGATCTCAGATGAACAACTAATATACATTTCGTATGAATATTTGCATATGAAAATGTTCTCAGTCAGATAGGTGCTGTGATTCCTAACAATCGACCAAATATATCAAAAACTGAACATTTCGAAATAGTATTTACAGCTTGTTCAGCACAATAAGTTCTCTGAATTTTTGCACCATTTCGAAACACTAAGTGAGGCCTGGATTTACTACACACCTAATACAAAATAGTCTAAACAATTAGGAGAAATCGATTCAAAACTTTCGGAGAAGCAGAAATTATTACATCGTCTGAGAAAGTAACGGGTTACCGTGGCGTAGTGTTCGTCGTGCATCGTGAGAACTTTGAACAATCTTACAGACGAGAAAACTTGAATATTAAGTATGTACAACTGGAAGGGATTGTGCAGAAAAATAAATACTTCCTCGGTCAAACCGATAACGTTTCACTCTATCCTCATAAATTGAAACCTAACGAAACGTACATACACTATAAATAAAATACAAAAAAAATAGTGCACTTTTGACAAAACAATATATATACGAATAAAAATGTAATTACTATAAAAATAAACTATATACCCTTATAAAACAAAATAATATTATTAGTTCGATGAAGAAAAATTTCCACTTTTTATTTTAAGCGACTTTCGTCAAAATATCCACCATTACACTAAATAACTTCTTCACAAATTTTGGGTAGAATCAACACATGTTTTTGAAGAGTTTTAACTGGAATATTATTCCAAGCATTTGCAAGGTGTTCCCACAGCTGTTACTGCGATTCTGGATAGTGTTATCTCACTTTCTTATATAGCTCATTCCACAGCAACTCGATAGGATTCATGTCAGGCGATTGTGCGGGCCAAATCCGCAAAATAATAACTGTAACTATAAATAACTATTAGAAGTCCTTCTACCATTATGTTTCACATAGTCTTTACAAAGTTTAGCAGTATATTTGAGGTCATTATCTTGTTGGAAAAAAAAATCCGCTCCTATCAATTTAATTCTGGACGGAATTGCGTGTTCCTTTAAAATTTTCAAATATCATTCTTTTTTTAAAATTCCATCAGTTCTATGCAAATCTCCAACATCATTAAAAGAAAATGATTCTTAAACAAGAAGTGAACCTCCACCGTGTGTAACTGTTTAACACATTCTGGTGTCGTCCTTTTGCCAACTCGTCTGCGAACAAAAACGCGCCGATTACTTCCAAACACTTGGAACTGGATTCATTCGTCCGCAGAACCCTCTTCCACATTTCCACATTCCAATGCTAGTACTCCTTGACCCATTGTAATCGTTTTTTTACGATTTTGCAATCGTAGCAATGGTTTACGAACAGCAAATCGCGCTTTTAGTCCCGCCTTTGATAAATATCTTCTTACGGTAGTCAGTTACACCGGATGTGGAGCTGTTAACCGTCTATTCCGTTCAGATAACAGTTCCTGCCGAAAATCTTCTTGTCTAGCGGTCATCTTTGGTCTTCCGACACGTTTTCTTTGGTTGCTTCGCCCCGTTGTTATGTACCTTTTCACTGTATCTTGTACTGCATGATATGTTAATTATAATTTTTGCGCTATTGTCCGCAGTGACAATTTTTCTTTGTGTAATGTTATTATAGCACTACAAATTTCTATACTCGATTTCTTTCTTTTTGGCATTTTGTATGTTTGTTCTCGAATACTCGTATTACATCTACTCAGATTCTAGGCAAATACTAAATTTTTCTTAGATTGCAACATTCTGTGTGATACCACACATTCCTATAAAATGTTTCTTAGAGCCATTATAATCTTGTAATATAAAAAAAAAACCTTAAAATAAATATTTTCAGGAAAAGTATTAATACTTAATGCAGATCACAAGAGAAGTAAAGGAAATTATAATATTTTACACTAACAAATATGATTATATAATTTACATAATGATCCGAATATTATTGGTAAACTTCCCAGAAACGCATTCACATCTACTATTTCTATTGTCCCTACCGAAACCCAGGTATAGAGACGTAGCGATTCTATCGATAGTATGTGATCCCTCATTTACCATATGGTCGATAGTGTATATCGACGTAATATATTTAGAATATACTGCTTTAATAAGTTACAATTTTCAGAAAAGAATGATTATTACACGTGTGTTATTTTAGCATTAAAATAGGACTATGTTTACTTTCTATATTGGCAAAGTAAAATAATAATACATTGTATAACCATAGGCAAAATAAAGTAATAATACATTGTAGAGACATTATATTTTTGTATTGATATTTTTCAAATAAATGCTTCCTAATTTTACACTGTTTTACAATTTTCGACAGCAAGAGAGAAAAAAATTTCTTCACCATGTTGGAAAGTTTTAACTGGAGAACGGAGATTTTTTTACTACGATGGAAAATATGTAACACCACAATGTAGAATTTATTTAACGCCGCGGTAAACTTACAACATCAAAATGGAAAATTTTTAAATTCTAATAAAAAAATGTAACCCGAAAAGAAGAATTTCTATAAGATTTTTTGACAAAAAATGTACTTGTTCTTTTGGAAGTCTATCTACAAAGTAATGGTATTAACGCAATATCGTTGGTTCTAATTACAAAGGGTACTAGGAAAGTTTTGCAATATAGCTTTGTTTATTTAATTTTCTCAATGTAATTTCCTCTACACTCAATACACTTCTCTATCCTCCGAATCCAATCTTTAAGCCAGTTCTGCCAAGTTTCACTAGGGACTAAAGCACACTCGTTATCCCAACCCCGCAGAAGGTCCTCATCACTGGAAAACCGCCTCCCTTTTAGCTTCATTTTCACATGTGGGAACAGTGTAAAGTCGCAGGGAGCAAGATCTGGACTGTAGGGAGGGTGCTCGAGAAGTGTCAATCTTGTCGTGGTCAAATATTCGGCGCAGGCTTTGGCGCGGTGAGCTGGAGCATTATCGCGATGGAGGCTTAACTTTGGCCGCAGGTTCTTCACAGATCCAATGACTTTAGTAAGGCACTGTTCAGTATACCACTTGGCTGTGACTGTCTTCTGTGTGTCCAAAACAACGCGTTCCACAATTCCACTCGATTCGAAAAATACAGCTATCATTTTCTTCTTTACAGATCGGGATTTTCTGACAACTACGGGTGTGTCCTCCTCATCAAAGACCCAAACTTTGTTTTGAGCTTTAGTCGGTACATCGTCATTGTACAGCCAAGTCTCGTCACCTGTCACTATGTTGTTTACATACCGAGATTGTCCCTTATTAAACTTTTTTAGTATCTCCCGGCCCCAAGTCACACGTCGTGTCATCTGCTCTTCAGTCAGTCGATGCGGCGTCCAGAGAGAACAAAGTTTCTTCACGTGCAAGTGATCATGCACAATCGAACGAATTGTTGATGCGTTTAGGCCTGAAGTACCCTCAATCTGTTGATAGGTCACTCGCCTGTCCTCGCCAAGCATTTTCTTCACAGTAGTACTGTTTTCCTCCGTAACTGACGTTCGTGGCTTTCTTGGCCTCTCAACATCCTCCACAATTAAATTTCCCCTTTGAAATTCTCTATACCACCTGAATATCGTTGTGCGATGTGGACAAACATCACCTAGTGCAAGAGTCATTTCTTCGAAGCACTGGTCTATGTTTAAACCACGCACGAAATTATAACACCAAACTACCTTTATCTCATTTCGTGACCACGATGCCATCTTAAGCACTTTACACTCTCACTGCTAATGAATAACTGAGCCCATCGACATGGCGCGGCAGCTACTGCGCACGTATGAATATGTCTCAACATGCAGCAACAAGCAATTTCTTACGATTCATTGTTGCATCATATTGCAAAACTTTTCTAATACCCTTTGTACTTATACGAATACTTCTGAGAACTACTAGACAACAGCAACAACAAATTTCACTACCAACGTTACTTACGAGTTCCGTACAGAGGCTAACACCACTAATTTAATCAATTAGTTTCTCCTGACCTAGTTTTTACATAGTTGCTATTGACTGCACATTTTCCAATTATTGCTAGTCCAAAAAACACATATGTAAAGGTATTTTTAAATTTATAAATTTTGTATTATTGATACAATAACGACTGGTATTTGTATAAAGAAAATACAAGTAAAGTGCTAATATTGAAATCTAGAAATATATATAGACATAATATTTTTGTTTCCCAATCGTTGATACATCTCCAATATATACGTATTTATATATTTATATATGGTATATATATACATATATATATATATATATATATATATATATATATATATTCAGTTAATGTAATATTTACCTGATTTAATAAGTAAAAAATCACCATTGTTTCCATCTATATCAACACTTTTAACTGTTATTTTTATTTTATATCCACTTTCTATTTCAATTAACGTATCTTCATTAGCGCAAGATTCATTATAATTACAAATAATATCAAATATTTGGTCATCTGATATATAATATACAATACCTAAAAATATAATATAAATATTATTGGTTATTTATTTGTTGAATTTATAAATATAAAATAGATAAATACCTTGTACGAAAGAACAGAAAAATAACACTATGAAACCTTTTGCAAACATTATGTACATTGTATTTCTTTGTAGATGAAAAGAAACCTAAACAATATGGAATTCTTATCAATGAATTCGTTATCGATAAGAAATAGATAATTAAATTGATTGAGCATTTAATAGCTCTCTTCTAGGAATTGAAAGGAAGTATTGTAATATACGTACATATATGATCGTCGACGCAACGATTAGTTGTAAAAATATTATATGCTTACCGAATAATCGTTTAATTAATTTCCATATATTGTTTTCATTGCATTTCTAAATATATACCTAATATATTTTATGTTATGAAACGGATGTAACTTGAGGCTTTTAAAAAGAGGTGTATAAGGTATAGATAAACCTCACGTTGATTCGACAATTGTGAATCTGAACTATATTCTTCATTTTGTTAAATAAATAAATTAGCTTATCTTTTATTTTTTTTATTCGGCTAACTCAAATATTTATTTTTTTAAAATGAGCATTAAAAGTTTTGAACAATGAGATCTCTCTCCAAAAAGGTGTGAATGTGTCAATAAAGTGCTTAAAACTCAGTATGTACGCTGGTGGTTCATACATGCAATCAGATAGAAAGAGAATCTTTACTAACTTTTGCATTGTAATAATATTTAAAATTGTTCATAAAATGTAATTTATGACTAACATCAATATGTCAAAATGAATCACTTCAGTACTTTCGAAATAAATCATTAAACATTGGAAACTCATTTTTTGTAGTTTAATTGTTACTGTATTTAACTTCAATATGTTTTATTTTTAAATTGAAAATAATAAATAATGGTTGCATTAGTTAATTTAATTTTGTTATCAAACTGAGTTCTTAATATGAGAAAATATCCAAAGAAGACTATACGTAGACTATTGCGTTAATTTATTATTTATATTTATTGCAACTAAAGTTTTTGAGAAAGTATGGTACAAAATATAAGTAAAACCCGTGGCAACAGAAATTACTGAAAAAAGTATGAAAATCTAATAAAAATGTGTACATATAAAATCGGTGTATTGCATGTTAAAAGGAAAAATAAAAAACTTGAGAAACAGGGTAAAACCCCTGAAACCTTCTTACTATAAACTAAATGTTTTAGTATTCCATACTTTATCGAAAGACCCAACCATAAAAGAATAAAATTTATAGATACATATATAGACAGTACATATACATATATATATATATATATATATATATATATATATATATATATATATATATATATATATATATATATATATATATATATATATATATATATATATATATATATATATATATATATATATATATATATATATATATATATATATATATATATATATATATATATATATATATATATATATATATATATATATATATATATATATATATATATATATATATATATATATATATATATATATATATATATATATATATATATATATATATATATATATATATATATATATATATATATATATATATATATATATATATATATATATATATATATATATATATATATATATATATATATATATATATATATATATATATATATATATATACAGTAGTGGACAAAAGTTAAGCAACTCTACAAAAATACTAGTTTTATTTACAATTCATAAAATAATCAAATTATAATAGGATGATACTATTCTGTATATATCACATATGTTTACTTTCATACAAAAATGTACATTTTATAACTATAAACATGAGTTGTGCTTTATCACTGTAATGAAGCAAAAAACTGAGACGGCAAAAGTTAAGCAACTTGATACACAACACTTCTGGGAACCCCCTATTTGTCTGTGTCGCGGTTGTCAGGCGTGTTATTTTGTTAGTAGGCGAGAGGATTGAGATCGTACGTGACGCATTTGTTAATAGCTTAATCAATTATGTCACGGAAAGTGTATTCAGACGATATAAAGGTAAAAATAATTGAGCAGTATAAAAAAGGTGTTTCACAAGCAAGTATCTCCGAAAGTTTCGACATAGACAAATCGGTAGTGTCCCGAATGATACAGAGATATGAAGCTAGAGGTACGGTGGCTACAAAATTTCGCTCTGGACGACCGCGAAAAACCACTTACAGAGAGGATCACCGAATTCGTCGCCTATGCAAGAAAAATCCATGGCTAAGTGCTCAGGAAATAAAATGTACTGTAAATTGTAATGTCAGCGCACGTACTATACGCAGACGTTTAGTAGACGGCGGATTATACAGTAGAAGACCAGCGAAAAAACCTTTGTTAACACAAAAACAGAGAGCAGCGAGACTACGTTTTGCGAAGGAACACGCATCTTGGTCTGTAGAAAAATGGAAAACTGTCTTATTTAGCGACGAATCCAAATTTAATATCTCTCGCAGCGATGGAATTTGCTATATAAGGCGTCCTAAAGGAGAAAGATTAAATCCAAAATATTACACGAAAACCGTAAAGCACGGAGGTGGCAATGTCATTGTTTGGGGGTGTTTTTCTGGTAATGGTGTAGGTCCACTACATCGCATAGATGGTATTATGGATAGATTTGTATACAAAAATATATTGGAAAATACTATGTTGCCATTTGCCGAATGGAATATGCCACTTAAATGGTATTTTCAGCACGATAACGACCCTAAGCACACGGCTAGGATCGTTAAGGAGTGGCTAAGTAGGCAAAGAATTAATGTTCTTTCTTGGCCAAGTCAATCGCCGGATCTGAATCCGATAGAGAACTTGTGGGAGATTGTGGATAGAAGATTAAGGCTTAATAAAACGTATTGTAACGCAGATGAACTCTATAAGGCGTTATCAATCGAGTGGCAACAAATTGATCCACAAATACTTACCAATTTGATCGAATCAATGCCTCGACGGTGCGCAGCTATTATTGAAAATAAAGGTTATGCGACGAAATATTAATATTCATTTAAATACATTTATGATGTCATTTTCGTTACTAGTACGTTAAAGGTTGCTTAACTTATGTCACCTATAAATTATATGTTATATGGTATTTTGCAAGATTTTCATTATTTAGAATAAAGCATTAAACACCAAATAAGTGATTTTATCTTTATAAAAGTCCCAATTTTTCAATTTGATGATATGGCGATCACGTTCGTTTCCATTATGTTTCTGGCTATAATAGAGATATTTAGTAGGTACAGTTGCTTATCTTTTGTCCGCTACTGTATATATATATATATATATATATATATATATACGTATATATTATGAAATAACAGCAGAATAAATAAACAAGACAGTAACAAAAGAAATAAAAGTGTACGCATATAATTATTCTATTTAGTAATATATATATATATATATATGTAAAATATGGTTGTAATTAGTTTAAGCTTATAACGTAAAAATGTTTGTAAATGTAAATGTAAAATAAAAAATAATACATATATACTTGAATCATAATTAGATAAAAGCATACAATAATTTGATAAATTTCTTAAATTATTTCAAATTCTCTCTCATATATAATATATGGTTATATCTAGATCCAATTGAAATTGATATAAGTATTTATCAATATTAAAACCTGAAAAGGAAAAAGATAACATTAGTATTATTGAAATTTATCCACACTGTAAAGATCCATAACAGAAAACTTGTAACTCAGTGTTAAATATTATACCGTGATTAAAAAAAAGTTTAAGTTATAGGAAGTACATGGATCGGTAAATATTTATGGTGGTAATATGTGCAGGGAAGTCAATTGGTAAATTTGTTAGAGAAATAAGGATAAATGATTATTCAAATATGTAATATGTATGAAAATGGTATTCAAATGATAAATTGTGACCAGGTTAAAAAGTAAGTAAATAAATTAGGAAAAGATATATAGCATTTGTACATATAATAAATATGTTTAGGATAAGAAATTAATATACAAATATTCAACACTTAAAATGTAAAAATTCGATGAAAAAGTAAATATTTCGACAACTGAAATGTCATTTGAGAAAATTGTAAAAGTAAAAAGTTTAAAATATAAACAAGGAAAAATCATAAAGCCAATTTAAGATAAGAATTTTGAAGGTAATTTAGATAATTATTATAAATAAAAAGTCATATATAATTAAATAAGACCAAGAAGAACCAAAATCATTACTTCTTTGTTATTTTAGAATCTATATAAGGCAGTGACAAGGTTTTTCGGGGGAGAAGTGTTTCGGCAATGCTTAGAATCACACAAATTGTTCAAATTAAATTAAGACATATGTATTAAATAAAACTGTAATAATACTTAAAAGTTATGTAAAAGTGTAAAAACGTGTACAGACACCATATTCTTTTATTAAATTTTATTTTTAAAATCAAAATTAAAAACTATATAAAGAAGTGAATTTCAACGACGGCCTTACAAAGGGTACTAGGAAAGTTTTGCAGTACAGCTTTGTTTATTTAATTTTTTCAAAGTAATTTCCTCTACACTCAATACACATCTCTATCCTCCGAAACCAATATTTAAACCAGTTCTGCCAAGTTTCACTATGGAGTAAAGCACACTCGTTGTCCCAAGTCTGCAGAAAGTCCTTATCACTGGAAAACCGCCTCCCTTTTAGCTTCATTTTCACATGCGAGAACAGTGCAAAGTCGCAGGGAGCAAGCTCTGGATTGCAGGGAGGGTGCTCGAGAAGTTTCAATCCAGTCGTGGTCAAATATTCGGTGCAGGCTTTGACGCGGTGAGCTGGAGCATTATCGTGATGGAGGAACCAGATGTCCATTCTTGGCTTTGACCGCAGGTTCTTCATATATCCAATGACTTTAGGCAAACACTGTTCAGTATAGGGACGAGGAACACGAAGCATGGTGGCGATTTTTCAGCATTGCGGCTGAAAAACTTCAGCGGCTTAAGCATGACCACCGTTAGAAGAAAAAAAAATGATAGTGAGTTCGTGAACGCGGGGTGGGCGAACGAACTTATCTTGTAAGGCGTCACGGGTGGTTCTCCGGAAGTAAGGACCGAAACGTTCGTACATGAATACACATCACGAGCGCGCCAGCACATAATACACACAGGGGCGCGCCCGCACTTACACTAAAACACGGGCATGCAAACAATACACACCTACACGCTTGCTCGCACGGGTGAGCACGATGAATGAGAGAGATGCCCCCCCCACACACACAAACATGAGCGCGCACACACATCAACAATACGGATACACACGGCACACACACGAGTACGAGCAACACACTAACACGCTCAAACACTTGCGCGACATATACAAGGTGAGCATTTGTAGATCTACGGACTGAATGTCCGAATGAACGTATTGAGTGGAGAAGCTACCGGGTTCTCTGTTGTTACAGGGGCCCAAAATCCCAAAAGGAGGAGAGGCGACGGAGAGATTCCACCGGGAAGAGGAATGCCAAGACTGTAGAGCGGAGACAAGACGACGGTGAAGAACGATCCATCGGCCTCTCGGCCTGAAGGGATGTGTATGATAGAATATTGGACATTTTAGTGAATGAGATTTATAAGTAGCGGACTAATTCCGCAGGGTAGGAGCGCAATTGCGAATAATATTTAAGCAGGACGCGGGCTAGGCCCCACTTAGAGCTCTAGATAAGACTAGTTTAGATATAGATAGTTAGCTTTGTAGTAACTAAAGATTAAGGTTAAGTTACATCCGGTGTAGTGCCACAGGCGGAGCACTGGATTCTAGGATAATTATTGTTAATTATCTAAGTTTCTTTTTCTAAATAAAGACTGTTCAGTATACCACTTGGCTGTGACTGTCTTCTGTATGTCCAAAACGACGCGTTTCACAATTCCACTCGATTTGAAAAATACAGCTACCATTTTCTTCTTTAGAAATCTGGATTTTCTGACAACTACGGATGTGTCCTCTTCATCACAGACCCAAACTTTGTTTTGAGCTTTGGTCGACACATCGTAATAGTACAGTCAAGTCTCGTTACCTGTCACGATGTTGTTCACATACCGAGATTGTCCCTTATTAAACTTTTTTAGCATCTCCCGGCACCAAGCCACACGCCGTGTCATCTGCTCTTCAGCCAGTCGATGCGGCACCCAGAGAGAACAAAGTTTCTTCACGTGCAAATGATCATGCAGAATCGAACGAATTGCTGGTGCATTTAGGCCTGAAATACCCTCTATCTGTTGCTAGTTTACTCGCCTGTCCTCGCCAAGCATTTTCCTCACAGTAGTAACGTTTTCCTCCGTAACTGAGATTCGTGGTCTTCCCGGCCTCTCAGCATCCTCCACAGTTAAATTTCCCCTTTGGAATTCTCTATACCACCTGAATATCGTTGTGCGATGTGGACAAACATCACCTAGTGCAAGAATCATTTCTTCAAAGCACTGATCTATGTTTAAACAATGCACGAAATTATAACTCATAACTGCCCTTATCTCATTTCGTGACCACGATGCCATCACAAGCACTTTACACTCTCACCGCTAATGAATAACTGAGCCCATCGATATGGCGGGGCTTCCTACGATTTATTGTTGCGTCATATTGCAAAAGTTTCCTAGTACCCTTTCTATTTTTAGATTTGCATTATTGACATTTGTTATTATTTAGTATACGGCAGAGAGCTATTTTTTAAATAAGGTTTATGAATGAGAGTAAGAATGCGCGATCGCCACAGTGCGCATGAGTATTTGCTTAAAGATTGATTTCTGAGGATGGAGAGGTGTATTTTGTGTAGAGGAAATTACTTTGAAAAAATTAAATAAACGAAGCTGTATTGCAAAACTTTCCCAGTACCCTTTGTAATGTACCATTACTTGAAAAATTAGGTGCATTAAGTATTTTGAATAATCAACGATGAGTTTGATATTTTTTTATAGCAGATATTGAATATCAAACTGGTCTATATATATGTAAAAAATTAGGTATAAATAAAAGAGTATTCTTTATTAATAGTGATGAATTATTATTAAAGCTGTGCAACACATGCTAAGAAGGTAGTGCGCAGTAAAATATATATCGGGCTTCTAATGACCATTGTTGAACCCTTATAGTTGCCTATAATAAAATATATGTTGTATGTTGATATCTTTCGTTTTGACGTATCAGCGAGATTTCTTTCATCTTTTTCTTGAGGATCTTCTGGTAGGAGTAATAATTTCAAAAGTGCGTCGATTGTTTGTGCCGCTAGTTATATGTAACACATGGATCAATAAGTCCCGAGACTAACAATGAAAACAACATTTTTTTTGCAAAATTTTTTTTTATTCATCAACATAATCACCTTTTAGGGTGATACAATGGTTCCAACGCTTTTCCAATTTTTCAATACCATGTTTATAAAAAAATTTATCTTTCGCTTCAAAATAAGCTTCAGTTTCAGCGATGACCTCCTCATTTGAGCCAAATCTTTTTCCCTGGAGCATTTTTTTAAGATCAGCAAAGAGCCAGTAGTCACTGGGGGCTAAATCTGGCGAATATGGGGGATGGGGAAGCAGATCAAAACCCAATTCGTTCAATTTTGCCATTGTTTTCATCGACTTGTGGCAGGGTGCATTGTCTTGGTGAAAAAGGATTTTTTTTCTCTGTATGTGCGGTCGTTTTTTTGCGATTTCCTCCTTCAAACGCACCAGTAAGTCAATATAATAATCACTGTTGATCGATTTACCTTTTTCGAGGTAGTCAATGAAAATCACGCCATGTGTATCCCAAAAAACTGACGCCAGGACTTTGCCAGCTGACTGCTGCGTTTTCGGACGTTTCGGACGGCTTTCGCCAGCTGTGCGCCACTCAGATGACTGCCGCTTCGACTCTGAAGTGTAGTGATGTATCCATGTTTCGTCCATGGTCACGTAACGACGCAAGAAATCTTTTTTGTTGCGAGTAAATAGCGATAAACAGCTTTCTGAATCATCGACTCGTTGCTGTTTTTGTTCCATCGAGAGCAATCGCGGCACCCACTTGGAAAAACCTTTTTCATGCTCAATTTTTTATGAAGGATAGTAAATACACTTCCATATGATATCTGTGTCATCTCAGCAATCTCACGGAGCTTCACTTTACGATCTTTCATTATAATTTTTGTCACTTCACTCACATTTTCCGGTGTAACGGCTTCCACAGGTCTACTCGAGCGTTCCGCGTCATTTGTGTCGGTACGACCACGTTTAAACTCGGCAAACCACCGACAAATCGTTGCTTTTGATGGACAAGAGTCCGGGTAACATTTTTCAATCCATTGTTTTGCTTGCGTGGTGTTTTTACCCATTAAAAAACAATATTTTATCAGAACACGAAACTCGGTTTTTTCCATTGTTTAAACAAACTACAAAACGACTTTACTTCAACCTCGATAACTCAGCTGTTTCTGGTCCGATTGACTTAAAATTTTGACAAGTTTCAAGCAAAGGTTAGTACTCTAGAAAGACGTGGTTACTGGTTTACTACGAGCGCCATCTATGGGTTAGTCTCGGGACTTATTGATCCATGTGTTAGTTTTATAATGGTCTCCCATAATCTCTAATATTCTAATTTGAATTTGAATATATTACTTACTATAATTATTATTATCGATTATCGATATTTAAGAAATCTGCACTATAATTGCAATATTTAATATAAATTTCATTTGATATTAGACCTTTGATTAACCTGAATCAACTTATATCTTAAATAAGATAAAGAAATTCTTACTCATAAACAATAATAATATAAAGTAAACTTTAGATAATCTTAAACTAATAGTATAAATTTTCTTAATTTTTCTTAACATTCGTCTTGTCCTTGTCTACGTACATATTCCTACAACTTACTTTTCATATTCCTAGATGTCATTCACAAGGTGATTCTTGTTGAATATCGCATCTAACTTCAAATATCCATTTGGTATAAATATGTATATTTTCTTTGCGCATGATAATACAGTGTTTTTAATACTAGTATTATAGTTTTTGTATTTATCACTATTTTTACCACTTATTTTTGAAGATATTTTGTCACTTCTAATCAGTTTTAATTCTTATGAAGTTAAATTGTCCCCTAAGGTATGTATTAAATTAATATAACGTTCAACTCTTAAAATTATAAATTTGATATACATATATAATTTTCAAGTATATTTACGGACATTATTATTTTCTAAAGACAAATTTTATACATATTTGTTGGGCAATTATAATTGAGAAATCAATACCTTTCCAGCACTGGTCTTATAATGGTGTCCCAAAATTAACGCAAGGTTTGAATTTGTCGCCATTTGTGCAGTAACTTTAAAAAAACAATTCGACAGCTGACAGTTTAGGGTTAGTAAAAATGGAGCGTTAGACGATAGAACAACGTGTCTTCATTATTGAACAATGTTTCAAAAATAATGAAAGCTGGGCGGCCGCAGTTCGAAAATTTCATACAAAATATGGTCGGAATAGTGTTTTAACTTTGTCAACTGTGAAGAGATAAGTTGAAAAATTCTGAGAGATTGGACCCGTTGGAGACGCCAAACACACTGATCGTCAAAAAACAAGCCGTTCAAATGTCAATATCGAAGCAGTGCGTGAGAGTGTCGGTGACAATCCAGGAACCTCAATTCGGCGTCGTGGACAAGAATTGCAAATTTCAAGAAGCTCTCTAGAGCGTATACTCACTAAAGAGCTGTGTCTCCATGCTTACAAAATTCAATTAACACAACAACTGAAGCCTAATGACCATGCACAGCGAAGAGAGTTCGTTGAATGGATTATTGGACATCAACAAATGGATGCTGATTTTTCGAGCAAAATCATCCTAAGCAATGAAGCACATTTTCACCTTGATGGCTTTGTTAATCGCCAAAATTTTCGCTTTTGGGGTTCTGAGAACCCACATGTGATTGTCGAAAAATAAATGCATCCACAACGTGTCAGTGTTTGGTGTGGATTTTGGGCTGGAGGCATAATTGGACCATACTTTTTTGAAAATGAGGCTGGTCAAGCAGTGACTGTTACTGGTGCTCGATATCGCGACATGATAACACAGTTCTTTTTGCCAAAATTGGATGATATTGATGTGGCCAATATGTGGTTTCAACAAGATGGTGCCACATGCCATACAGCCCGTGAAACAATTCAATTACTGTATGAGACATTTCCAGGTCATGTACTCTCTCGTTTCGATGATTGGCCCCCTAGATCGTGTGATTTAACACCGTTAGATATCTTTTTATGGAGTTTTTGAAATCACAGGTCTATGTCAACAAGCCCACAACCACTCGTGCATTAAAGAAGGAGACTCAACGCTGCATCAACGAAATTCAATCACTTTTATGCATAATGGTCATGGAAAATTTCGACAAACGAGTCCGTATGTGCATGCAAAGCCGTAGAGGCCATTTGCCCGATGTGTTATTCCATAAATAACCCTATCCTATGTACTTTATGATTCAATAAAAAAAATAACAATCAAAAGACTAAAAACTGTGTATTCTATTTAATTCAAATCTTGCGTTAATTTTGGGACACCTTTATATAAATACGAGACAAAATATTGTCGAATATAAATATATTACATGGAAATCAACAAAACACTAATAATTCAATTATATGAAAAATAAAAAGAAATTTATTTCTTTTTAAATAAGGATTTCGATTTTCGTAATCTACTTATTTACATTACTTAGGTACACAGCTTCTCTATTTTAAATCCTCCATACATAAAAACATACTTTTTAATAAGTACCTATCAAAATTGATTTTCAAACCTTGATAATTCTCATATAAAGGGTTTTGACAACTTTTAATTCAATTTGTGAACGCACCCTTTCAGTAATCATCGAACTGTCATTGTCAATTTATTCACTAAACTTTACATTTTCATCATGGTAAAGTACACGAACGAACAACGTCTGCAAATTATAAAAATTTACTACAGAAATTCGGAGTCGGTGACCGCTACTTTAAGAGTGTTAACTCCGATTTTCGGTCGTAATTCTCGCCCTAGTAGACAGGCAGTAACAAGTTTAGTGCAAAAATTTGAGTCTACATATTCGTTGTGTGATGTTGCCGTGCCAGTGAGACAACGAGTTGGTCGAAGTGTCGAAAATATCGCAGCCGCTGAAACGTCCGTATCAAAAGAACCAAATCAGTCAATTCCACGGCGTTCTCAAGAGTTGGGCATCGCCCAGACCACTTTATGGCGAATTTTGCGTAAGGATCTTGGTTTACACCCATACAACATCAAGCTGACTCAAGAATTGAAGCCGATGGACCATTTGAAGCGACGTGCGTTCTCCGATTGGGCTCTGGAAAAGATGCGCCAAGATGATCAATTTCATCGCAAAATCATTTTCAGTGACGAAGTTCATTTTTAGCTCAATGGGTTCGTCAATAAACAAAATATGCGTTATTGGTCGGGTGAAAATCCACATGTGCTTCATGAAACACCACTTCGTCCACAAAAAATAACTGTTTAGTGCGGTTTGTATGCCGGCGGCGTCATAGGGCCATATTTTTTCGTCGACGATAATGATCGTCACGTTACTGTGAATGGTAATCGTTATCAGGCCATGATTACCGATTATTTTTGGCCCGAATTGGAAGATATGGACCTGGACAACATGTGGTTTCAGCAGGACGGTGCCACAAGCCACACAGCACACGTTACAATCGATTTATTGAAGAGTAAGTTTGACGAGCGTGTTATCTTATTACCTCCTCCTTTGAATTAAAAAAAGGCAAATTATAAAAGAAAAATGAAAATGTGTTTGAAATGAATGAGTGAATGACGGTTAATTCAATGTTAATGTAAGGTGAGGAGTTAATAATTAGTAGTTGTGTACAATGAGCATCAAAAGTCCAGGACGTGTGCTAAGCTGAAAGAAAGATTATTAGTTGAAATAAAACGACAGGAATGCCTTTAAAATTTTATTCACAAGTTAAATTAATTCTTAAAGCTTGAATGTGTTAAATAGTAATAGTTAACAAGAACGAGAGCAACAAATAAAATATAATAAACGTAATAGCAAAGCTGTAATAAAAGGTAAGTCTGGATGTACGAAGGCTGCTAATAAAGTAAAAAATAAAAGGTTAGATTAAAATGTGCATCGGGCGATGCATATATGTACTTGCGTGTTTGTGTATATGTATCTATCCTGGATCAGGAAACTGTATTTTCCGCGAACACGAAAACACGAGGTCACAAGAAGCGCGAATAAAGGTTCGCGGCACAAACACGTGAAAGACGCGTGTAGTCTGAATGACGACAGAAAAGCGAAGAGGGTTGTTCTCTTACGAACTGTGGCTTTATAAGGAACCCTTAGGTTGAGGGGCTATGTGTGCGTGTCATGTTTGAACGGACCAATGACACGAAGAATAGGCACGCTAAACTGGCGGGAAGCAAATTAGCAGATATTAAAATTGTGATCTTAATTTCAATATAAGCATTAAGCAAATTATCTACACAGAATAGTAGACGTGTATTCTGTGTAAAAGAAATACCAAATCGGGATTGGTATTTGAATCGCGAATTGCATTTAGAAATCAATATAACTAAATTGATATCGAATTCAGTGAAAAGTTGGTAACTTCAAGTACAGTCTTTGGTACCTGATTTCGGTGTTTATTGCAGCCTTGACCATTCGTACGTGACTAACACAAAAGGACTCTGCATCTGAATATATATACGAGGACCGGACAAATAATGACAGTATAATAATTTAGGAATTCAAGATCGAATTGTATTTTAAATTAAATAAATTAATCTTAAAAACGATATAAAAATTATTATATATAGAGAGTGTAACAATCTCAAGAAATGGACCAGTTGATTGGCCGCCTCGTTCGTGCGATTTAACGCCTCTAGACTTTTTTCTTTCGGGCTACGTCAAGTCATTGGTCTATGCCAACAAGCCGACAACGTTGGAAGAGCTCAGAGCCAACATTGAACGCGAAATAGCAGCCGGTTCGGCCGAATTGTGTGGCCGAGTCATCGAAAATTGGATCCAACGAATCGACCGCTGCAAACGTGCCCGCGGTGGCCATATGAACGAAGTCGAGTTCCATTCATAAATGTTTTGATTGTACTTCAACCCGATAATAAAGTTTTTGAAATATCTCAAATGATCTGCATTTTATTTTGAAAAAAAGTTGTCAACTCCTTATTGGAAAAGCCTTTATAAGCAAAATTCTGTACAATACCTATCTAAAATTACAATATGGAACTTCCATACTTATGATAAATGTTGTCTTTAAAAATATTTTAAAATTAAATGTTTTGGCTATATCTTGAATTTATGAATGTTTAATTTGTTGTTATGCTCTATTTAACACTGATATATTTGTTTAAAACCAATCTACGCTCACAACAATATCTTTTTTTAATTATTCTGATACTTTCTTTTGAAACTTATACGTATTTTTGCAATGCTAATTAGTCCTAGCGACAACCTATATGATATCGTACTATCGAACTCGCATTAGCATATTATTATAGTGTATATAAATTAACAAAATAAACGTGACAAAAAATGGTTCTAATGCTTTTTATCAAGAAATATATAATATAATTAAATAAATAATTGTTTGTTAAGGTAATCCTTGTTTTGAGAACCTTATAGAATTGAAATAAAACACATAAATGTTTTAAACAATTTTATTTTAAACAGCCGTGTTCAATATGATGTGGAGAGGCATGTGTATATAATTCTGCAAGTATAAATATAACAGTTCAAATACTAAATAGAAAAACATTTCGAATCGTTCTATACACACAAATATACGTTCAAGTACATTCGCAACGAAACAGTTCAAAATATTTTAATTTTAACATTAAGTCTTTAACATATTCGCCCCCCTTGAAGGTACCGTCTTCAAAACGACACGGAACTCGCGATAAATTGTCATATATCGGAAGCACACACAATTTGATGACACGTTTTTGCACTCCACAACATGATGTCTTTATATTAGCTGCGCGCACAACTCCATCCCTTCCCGTGTCTCTAAAATTCGGGCCATTGTCCAATTGCAGGGTGGCGTGTTGTCTTCTCGGATAATCCTCAATTGCCCAGGAACAAGATGCTTCTTGTTTGGAGTTGGCTCGGATACTTCATGAGTCGCCGTTTACAAAAATGTTTCTGAATCTTTTGGACGTATTGCCATCTCAACAAGGAACTTACCTTTAGGTCAATTAGACTAGGTTCCAAGATCGATGCAAATGTGGTTACAGTAGGAAAATGAGCAAAAAAAATTATATCAAGGGGACATGACTGTGATGGGGCGGGAATTAAGTATACCTTCTATTTAAACTAATAAGGTGTACATTTCTTCACAGCTTAGGTTACTTTTTTGAATTACGTGGACTAAATGCGTCTTCACTGATCTGCTTCCAACAGGCCTCCAAAATGTGGAGATCTTGGTGAAATAAAATGCCACTTTATTTGATCGTGACCAAAATAGTCTTGCAAACTTTCTTGGTTCTATTGAAAACTTAATTGCTTAGTTTTTTTTTTAATTCAAGGTTTGCTGCAACGAACTGAGTGCCATTATCTGAATATTCTTGCATGAATGATGTATTCTCTTGCTTTAAACTAGCATTTCTATTTAATTTCCTCTCTAGTGAAAGAAATCGTTTTAGAGCTTGCTCGTGTGTGCTACCCAAAGAGGATATTTTATTAGGTATTACAAAGCGCCCATCGGAATCTCTCCTTACAGTGTTAGTGAAATGTTCTTGGGAACACAATTCCATTCTTGTTAGGTTTTCCACTTCCCATTTTTCGCTTAAATTGTTATTTACCTTTTTTAATATCACAGAGCTGCAAATCACCAAATTTGATGTATGTTGGGATGTCACAATTTTCCCCGACACTACCCAGCCTGCTAAAGTTTTCCGCAGATAAGGACATTTATCTCCTATTTTGATTTGGCCCCTACATTGAAGTTTGTAAAATAATTCAACCCTGATTAACATATGTCTCTTGATATATTGAAATAAGGATCAACCAATTTAATGATTCGTGGTATTTTGACACTATCGCATGCTATTGATACTACAAAAAGGCATTCTGATATTTTATCAAGCATTAAACAGTCTAATGTTGTCCGTAAGTTATTATGCTTTAATCGTATAGAAAGCTTCGCAGTTTGAGATACCTTTGTTGAATACTGCGTTACTCCCGATAGGGAAACATTAGTCCCTCTTACATGTATTTTTAAGAATGTTTGCCATTTTTCATATAAGCAAATTCGATTGTGATCCAAGGAACTCGGTACGTATGCCTACGTCCTTTATGATCTAGCTTATCTACTGAATCAGTCGACAATAACACATGACAAGTTGTGTGATGAGTGCTATAGTTTGATATACTGGGCCTCTATTTTCAACGTTCCAGTAATTGGCATAATGTCTTTTTCTCTAGGTAAGTGGAGTAAATCATAGTGATTTTTCTGGCAAACTTTACGTGCTCTAACGTGCATTTAAAAGCCTGGTGATTCGTTTTCAGACAATTAAGACATAATTTTTTAACTTTGGCTTCCTCTGTTCCTTTGCTAACTGTTAAGTCGATGGACTTTTCGCATCTATAAATGGAAAGGTTACCCTCGCAATAGGAACATGATATGGAAAACTTGTTTATAGACACACTCATGAATGATTTTGGTCCATATTACTGGACTTTGAAATCGCTTCCAACGCTTGGCATTTGAGCGTGGGAGTATGAATTCTCTTAATGTAGGTAATTCTGCCGATTGTATTTGAGATTCCCATTCTTTTAACGTGCATGTATCTAATTTCTTCGAAACCATAAATATTTAAAATCGTCCCAGTACTTTGTTTGTTTTAATGCTGTGTTAAAATGTTTTAGTAAACTATCTAATATTTGTCTAAGAATATTTACATTTTTTTTGTGCTGTTGGTAAATTAAAGATTCCATTAATATGCTTTTGTATAATTATTCCTCTGTTAGTGTACCTATCTTGCAGCATTTGCCAAGCGTCCGCATAATTTCGCGATGATATTTCTAACCAATGTACAAAGCTCGCTGCTTCTCCTTTCAAACAGCTTCAAATAATGAAAAATTTGTACATCTGGAATTGAATCATTATTATGTATTAACACATGGATCAATAAGTCCCGAGACTAACCCATAGATGGCGCTCGTAGTAAACCAGTAACCACGTTTTTCTAGAGTACTAACCTTTGCTTGAAACGTGTCAAAGTTTTAAGTCGATCGGACCAGAAACAGCTGAGTTATCGAGGTTGGAGTAAAGTCGTTTTGTAGTTTGTTTAAACAATGGAAAAAACCGAGTTTCGTGTTCTGATAAAACATTGTTTTTTAATGGGTAAAAACACCACGCAAGCAAAACAATGGATTGAAAAATGTTACCCGGACTCTTGTCCATCAAAAGCAACGATTTGTCGGTGGTTTGCCGAGTTTAAACGTGGTCGTACCGACACAAATGACGCGGAACGCTCGGGTAGACCTGTGGAAGCCGTTACACCGGAAAATGTGAGTGAAGTGACAAAAATTATAATGAAAGATCGTAAAGTGAAGCTCCGTGAGATTGCTGAGATGACACAGATATCATATGGAAGTGTATTTACTATCCTTCATGAAAAAGGTTTTTTCCAAGTGGGTGCCGCGATTGCTCTCGATGGAACAAAAACAGCAACGAGTCGATGATTCAGAAAGCTGTTTATCGCTATTTACTCGCAACAAAAAAGATTTCTTGCGTCGTTACGTGACCATGGACGAAACATGGATACATCACTACACTCCAGAGTCGAAGCGGCAGTCATCTGAGTGGCGCACAGCTGGCGAAAGCCGTCCGAAACGTCCGAAAACGCAGCAGTCAGCTGGCGTCAGTTTTTTGGGATACACATGGCGTGATTTTCATTGACTACCTCGAAAAAGGTAAATCGATCAACAGTGATTATTATATTGACTTACTGGTGCGTTTGAAGGAGGAAATTGCAAAAAACGACCGCACATGCAGAGAAAAAAAATCCTTTTTCACCAAGACAATGCACCCTGCCACAAATCGATAAAAACAATGGCAAAATTGAACGAATTGGGTTTTGATCTGCTTCCCCACCCCCCATATTCGCCAGATTTAGCCCCCAGTGACTACTGGCTCTTTGCTGATCTTAAAAAAATGCTTCAGGGAAAAAGATTTGGCTCAAATGAGGAGGTCATCGCTGAAACTGAAGCTTATTTTGAAGCGAAAGATAAATTTTTTTATAAACATGGTATTGAAAAATTGGAAAAGCGTTGGAACCATTGTATCACCCTAAAAGGTGATTATGTTGATAAATAAAAAAAAATTTTGCAAAAAAAATGTTGTTTTCATTGTTAGTCTCGGGACTTATTGATCCATGTGTTATGGAACTAAATGTATCGTAGAATAAGAGCCACTCTTCATAATTTCCGGATAACTTAGGCAAATCGATAGTAGGTAGCTTCGCATTATTTAAAAATTCAATATTATTTGTAGAAGCTTCTCTGTTAGATATCACCAACATTTTTAAAAATCGTGCCTCATAATTGTAATACTTATTTTCAAATTCCTCACGTTACGTAGATTCAATTTCTTCTTTGTCAAGTTTGTCAATATCATGCTAAATCCTATCAAATTCGTCTAATAGTAAAACGAATTTTTCGTAATGTTTGCTCACTTCATCACTACTTACAGTTTAATTATATTTATCTAAATAAGTGTCAGCTCTTGTCAATCTCGCAGAGCCCCGGCACAGTATCGTTTGCTCCGAAACAG
Organism: Dermolepida albohirtum; assembly: GCA_031893035.1. NCBI lineage: Eukaryota > Metazoa > Arthropoda > Insecta > Coleoptera > Scarabaeidae > Dermolepida > Dermolepida albohirtum. The sequence continues at coordinate 26,649 of JAVIWB010000156.1, read as the reverse complement.
TTTTACGATAACCAAATAAAGGGCATCGTCTTTTGCTTGTCTTTACTCCGTTCTTCTTGCTCTGTCACACTATCGAATACTTATATACTTGCGGTTAAACGGCTATCTATTTCCTCTGCTACAGTATTAGATACTTCAATAAATGCGATGAAACAGCTACCTATTTGCGCCGCTACAGTATCAACTTTGTTTCGTAGTGGTCTGCAATGATCACTTTGTTTTCTTTGTTGTCTTCTTACTCCGCTACAGTATCAAGTACTTTTGGGGTGTTGTGGATAATTTTTTTATTTTGATGTCGCGTAGACATCAAAATAAAAAAATTAAAGCTCGCCGCGGTTACTCTATGCAAATACCTATTTATGCGATGAAATCGTTCTTTTCGGTTCGCCACAATATCAGACTTTGTTTTCTCCGAAACAGTATCGGATGTTTCCATTAATGCGGTGAACTCTAACCGCTTATTTTTGTCCGCTGCAAAATCCGGAGATACAAATTTGTATGTCTCCACTGCAGTATCAGACTTATTTGCAGTGGAATGTACCAACCACTTATTTTCTCCGAAACAGTATATAATATTTCTATCAATGCGGTGAGCCTAACCGCTTATTTTTGTCCGCTGCGAAATCCGGAGATACAATTTTGTATGTCTCCGCTACAGTATCAGACTTGTTTGATAGTATTTATTATATGAAAAATAAATATAATTACTATATAAAACCAATAATGTTCATAAAACAATAATATCATGGTATACCTAATAATAATATACATACATATAACCCATAACATCCATAATATGCACTCCAAATAAAAATAAAATATTTTAATTTTAACATTAGGTCCATTATCAATGTCAATAACTATATATTGGATTTGTCCTATAAATGGCTTGTTCTGTTGAACAATAAAGATTATTATTATTATAACATTAGTATAATGGAAAGGGAAAATGTGCAGAAAAATTTTGTAGATTAATTAGTCCCACATCTTCTAATTAAACCAATAAGATAGAAAATACAATTTGAGCTGCGTTTATCCAATAAGATAGAAAATACAATTTGAGCTGCGTTTATCAAAAAATATTTTAATATATTTGTTAATATTAAATGATATGAGGCCGTTTTTATATCCTTTATTGTCATAGTTAACATAATTGGTTATAAATTATTATTTTATATAACACTTAAACATAAAGGAAAAATAAACGTGTACTCAATTTGTTAACCGTTATTACTCTATATTGCCAAATTAACAACTAAATATATATATACATATATACAAAATTATATTCTAGAAAAACCAATTAGAACGTTAGAAATCTTTTAATTTTCTCTTTAGAATTGGTTGTATTAACTTGGGTCCGATTACTCATAAAGTCTAATAGTATAATAGCAACGAATATTATACCTATAATAAATAAAGCAATGCGTTTTTCATTAAAAGTCACACGTTTTCTAATATATATTTTCAGGTACTACAAATAACATCTATGATTACAGAATCATTGAGTGTATGTTCAGTATAGTTTAGCCATGTATAACATGAGGAGGACACTGTATATTGTAATTTATCTTGACAATAGCATAAATTAAAGCCTTATAAAGAAAACGGTTTTTAAAGTTAAAAGATTTCTGATACAAGTAATTGTAATTGTGCTGTTCCTTACATTTTATTAAAAATATTTATATATAATATAAAAAAAAATTTAATGTATACAAAGGTAAAAAACAAAAATTTATTAATTAAAATAATAAAATAACGAAACAAAAATTATGGGAAACTAATAAATAAAAAAATTTTAAGAATGTAATAACTAAAACAAATTCTAAGATAATCCCAAAACCAAAGAAATTAAAAACAAATTCTAATAATAAGTAACTAAAACGCTGCAATAAGCAAAAATAAATACTTGTAATAAATAAAACAATTTTGAAGTAATCCAAGAACATAGTAAATAATTTCTAACAATAATTAACTAAGATATTACAATAAATAAAAAATATATTTGAAAAAAGTGAAACTAAGTAAATAATTCTCACAATAATGAACTAAAGCAATACAAAAATAAAAATAAATAATATATTCAAAAGAATAAAATTTAAATAAATAAATAAATTCTATGAATGATCACTTAAGCCACTAGCAAAAATACAATGGATTTCTAAAAATAAATTAAAAAAAGTATTTTGTGTAATAATCATTAGCAGTTATACATTCTCTTAGTGTGTTAGACACTGTCTTCAAAGTTTACTTTTTTCAAATATACTTTCTATTTATTATATTAGTTTAGTTAATTATTGTTAGAATTTATTAATTTTTTTTTAAATTATCGCAAATATGTTTTAGTTAATATGGGCAGTTGTTTTTATTAGTTGTAGTGTTTTAGTTACTCATTATTTCTTTTCAATTTATTTAATTTTGGGATTATCTTAGAATTTGTTTTAGTTATTTACATTCTTAAAATTTACTTTGTTTCTTAATTATTATTCTTCCCTTAATTTTTTTTCGATATTTTATTTTTAATAAGTAAATAATTGTCGTTTACCTTTGTATTCCTTATTAAGTAGTTTTTCAGTGCACACATTTTCTTACCTTAAATTTAAATTATTTTAGTTTTTTAATAATTTTATAATAATTAAACAGTGACTATGTAGAATATCTAGATATTATGCAGTTAAGCATTGCAAAATTAACAAATTTATTTTATAGAATACAATTTTAATGAAGCTTTATTTTACCCATCCGAAAAAATAATTATATGTATACATTACATACTTTAAAAAAATCATTAAAATTTAATATTTTTTTAATAATATGTAAGGAACGAAACTGTTAACAACAAATAATACGAGGCCGTTTTTATGTCATTTAATGTCATGTACTTGCATTCCGCGCCAGCATAATAGTTCTTTTGTATCTTTCTACTCCATTTAATTCATGCGTATATGATGGACTTGGTCGCAGAAATACACCTTCGTTTGCTATGTCTTTGCTTACGTATTCTCTTCCATTATCATATTGAATTTCTTTGATTCTTTTATCTGTTTTGTTTTGCATTAGTCTTATGTATTGCACAAATCTGTCAAAAAACTTCATTTTTTGCTTTATACAATATACAGCAGCAGTTTTACTGAAATCATCAATAAAAGACGCACAGTATTTTTCATTATAACCTGTTTAAGCAATGGGTTCATGTATATCCATATGAATGATTTCTAATATGTTATTTACTGTAGTTCGATTATTTTTAAATTTGTCATTTTGTTTTCTAAACATATTTCATATTTTAAAAACTCGTTCTCAATTCTTTTAAATAAATCATCCAATAACCGAAATTTGCATAAATATTTTAAATCTCGAAAATTTGTCTGTAATTTTTCGTTTTTTGTCATCACAGATATGACAGAATTAGCATTACCTTCATAATGCAGAATTTTGCCTGTTAATTCACAAAGTTTACTTTTTAAAGCAGCGATAGCAATTAATTTGTCTTCACAATTATAAATATTTGCAGCATTATTCTTAAATATAATAGAATTGTTTTTATTAACTACACTATACCTTGTCTGAGAATAAGGAGTGATTCAAATATCCCGCTAAAATGCGGAACACAGCTTAAAAATGTAACTTACAATAAAAATGAAACAAACAGTTGTGAATGTAGTAGTTTGTCAACATTAATCTTTTTCTTTATTACATAAAAATAAATGAAAAAAAATTCATTTTTATGGAAGTATGATTGTACAAACGTTACTTTTTAGATTAACATGTACAACCTATCCAATATTACGATTAAATATTATTAAAATAAAACAATGCAAAAATGTAATTAAACGTTTAGAGGTTTTGAAAAATAACGAATATCTGGCATTCATTTATCCATATTAAACTTCCCTACAGAAAATAATGAATAATATCATATCTCCCTCTCTCGACCAATACATAAATGTATTGACCGACAAAGCAAGAACGCTTCTATCTTACAGATCGGAGACTATGTTTCCAGTGTATAATAGACAGAAACTTACATCAAGGCTTTATGCCAATTAAAGAATGTTAACTTCCCTGTTCAAGAACCAATGAAATCTCTTAAAAATATGTACTAATTTAGCGCAACATTTGAATCACTCCTTCTTATTCTGAGACAAGGTATAGAAATACTTAATAAATTTTGAGTCATGTTTTATACATGATAAACATTTTTAATTTCAGTTTGAATAAGTTAATCATTAACATTAAAATGAACAATAATATTACTTATTTTTTCTGATTTAAGTCTAAAACCATCACCTACTTTAATATTTACAGGAGTTTCTAAATTTATGATAGTACTTGTTTGAGTTTACGATGTGATATAAACATCCACTTAATTTCTTCTTCTTTCAGAATCTCCACCTGATCCTGTACTTCCTTTCTTGTTGACATGGCCCAACATTAAATGAATTTTCTCATCATCTTCTACTGTTGAACTTTCAGCCATTTTTGTTGAATAATAGTTTCTGTTCGTGTTTCTTGAAAAATTACCTTTTCGAGTGTGTCCTGTTTTGTTACACTTGTAACAATTTGTTACTGATTTATTTTGGTATTCTTGAATTCTTGACGTATTTGACTATTATATCTAGTGGTAAGAACTTTCTTTATTGGACTAATCATAAAACTTACTTCTTAAATTAAAATTCTTAGCTTTTGGCATCTGAGAATTAAATGCTTGTAAATTCGTTACATTGCTTCTGCTGCTTTCTGTTTTTTAAAACTCTAATAAAAGTTATGATTTAACATACTCAACTGTTTCGACTTTATCCAGTTATGCATTGACTATATCTACTATGTGATAAACTTTCAAGAAGTGCTAAGAAAAAATAATTCGATTTATCGATTTAACTAATTTTTTTGTTATTGTTTTTGAAAATATTCGACTTTATGTTCTGTACACTTCTACATTCGGTGGAACCAGTTCTCAAAACATTGGGCCCATAGTTCTTCAGTCACCTCAGATACGAAGTTTTCGTAGGGTTCAAACGGTAAACAAATGATTTTATACCGTTCAGCATTTATCGTGCGACAACCTTCTAGCGGAATAATAACAAGATGACTGGTGCGTCAGAGAAAAGAAGCCACCATTTTCTTACCAGAGCTTCGTCCGCGTCTCACTTGCGTGGGTTTCTTTTCATCTTTGGAGACCTATTGAACCGATTGTCAGTTACTTTCTGGCTCGTAACAATAAATCCAACTTTAGTCATCTGTAACGATATACACCGATTTTGTTCAACCTCGGATGAATTTTTGAAACATTTTTTTGCACCAATCCATACGCGCTTTTTTTTTTGAGCTTCCGTTAAATGATGTGGTATCCATCAAGCGGCAAGATGAAAATGCATGATTTGGGTCATACCTATGCCCAATGATGCCCTAATATCTGTTTATGTGCAGTGGTTGTCTGTCTTTATCATGTTGTACACGGCGTCGATGTTTTCTGGAGTGACTACATTGGCAGGTCGTCCTTCACGGTGCTCGTCTTTGAGCGAAACACATCCACGCTGGAACTCGTTGTACCTTTCAACAGTCGCTGAGGATGGTGCTTCATCGCCAAACAATCGCTTGATTTTTGCGACCACTCTTGTGGAGTGAGACCGTTTTTACAGTCATAGAAAATCACGGCTCGAAAATTTTCGCGCGTTAATTTCATTTTTCACAAAACTCAACAAATTACTAAAATGAGACAACAGCATTTGCTATAAATCTGGGAATACGATAAAAATATTTCTGACAGCGCCACCTTACGGGAAGTAGCTGATCCGCTAAACTTTTAAAGCTCTCCATTGTCCTACGCACCTCGGCTGCCATGTTAATAAATAATATGAGGTCCTTTTTATATCCTTTATTGTCATACATTTGCATTAGTTAACGTAATTGGTTATAAATTGATTTCAAGTAACTTATGCCCGTTTGAACCGATCTCTGTTAAGTAAATGTTGATCAAAAAAGGTAAATAGAACCCCTTTCCACAATGTTCGTATTCTGTACACGCATCGCCAAAAGCTAAACACATACTGTCAGTATCTATTTGGCTTTTGATGGTGAATATCTGATACAGATTTGTTTCTATGCGAATTTTACCATGGATCCAGGTGCGACACTGTGATTAATTATATACGAATGATAACTTAGGTGTCGAAATGCGTATACAAAACACAAACACTATTGTGTTTACCTTTTTGATGAATTCAATCAACCAGTTTCCATTAAAATATACCTTTAAGGAAATGTTAAGAAATCGTAGTTAGTAAACTCTTCTTTAAGCGCATTGCTATTGCGCCGACCATACTAACCATCACTAACAGAGAATTAGGTAACATTATATTTTTATGAAATGTTTATCATGGTTGGGGTAAGAATAATTAGTTAATGGTGTCTGGCTGGAGAAACACTTTTGGAACCTTGCTTTCTGAAGAATTAATACATTTTTGTTTATTTGAAAATAAGATGTATTCTGTACGCTTTTCTATTAAACACAAAAAGCGTTTTCCTTTTAAGAGCAAACAGTGAACAAAATACATTTCATTTTCAGATAAATATGTTTTACCAAATATGTAAGCAAAATTACTTTATGATTCCAGAAATTAGTCTTATTTTACAGTAAGAATAAATTAATAATATATATTATTATTAATTGATAATATAATAAACATCAATCCAAAAAATAATTTTTTCATTCAAGTATTCTATTTTGTACATGAAAGTTTGTGAACTGTGCTTCTAAAGTAGGTACAAAATTTATATCCCTTTAATTTAAATATATACTCGTTTAAAAATTACATAATTCGCCTAGAGAATTTTATAAAAAATTATAAATATACACCACAGTTTGACAAATATGTACATAAAAATGACCAAGAAGAAATTATTCGATAATATCAAATGATGTTCATATAAGTCTTATGTCCACTTATGGATCAACCATTTTCTTTAAATTCTACTTCAACAGCAATTTTAATAGTTAACACTAAAGTGCATATATCACTGGTTTATAAATAAATAAAGCAAGCACAGTAATAACGCATAGTTAGTTGAAGGGGATGTTAAGGCATAGATTATTATTATTATTATAGTTCATTAAATATAAAACAGCAGACATATGTAATAAAATTATTTAAAATTCAACATAATAGTTTCATTAGGAGATCAGTTACAATTATATTGGAGCAATGGAAAAAAAAGTTCATCTACTACTATTTTGGACACAATCCAATATTGATTCTGCATTTTATGTTAATTAAGGTAACTATAACAGTTACTACAATTTAATAACAGAGCTCTGTTTTCCTTCCATATGTTAACTTGTTCTGAATTGTCCACCACAAAATTACTACATAAAAATTACTTTATATTACACCAGCTTTTGTTTAAACCAGCATTAGAACGGATTCTGAATTTATTTTAAAAGAAAAACAGATCTGTTTTAATACCATAGAATTATCTTACTTCAATGCAGTATTTTACTTAAAAAAATTTTTTTTTATGTAAAGCCAAAACGCACACTGTGCTTTCGGTGGTACAGTTACTACAATTTAATAATAGAGCTCTGTTTTCCTTCCACATGTTAACTGGTTCTAAATTGTCCACCAGAAAATTACTACATAAAAATTACTTTATATTACACCAGCATTAGAACGGATTCTGAATTTATTTTAAAAGAAAAACAGATCTGTTTTAATACCATAGAATTATCTTACTTCAATGCAGTATTTTACTTACAAAATTTCTTTTTGTATGTAAACCAAAACGCACGCTGTGCTTTCGGAGGTACGGTTCGTGTGCGGAATTTGCTTTCATACAGGTCTTTTGCCGTAGTTTTCCAGGTGCGACACTGTTTAATTATCTGCTGATTATGACAACTTAGTTGTCGAAATACATATACAGAATACAAAAATTAATGTGGAAAGGGGTTATATATCAACCTTCAGTGATTATGTTAATCAACCACCGGCTCCATCAAAATTACCTTCAAGGACATTATAGACTCGATAATATCCTCACCAACAAATCTAGTCACAGTTAATATATAATATAGTGTGAAATTTAGACAAAATGTTTTATTTATTCCTTAGATTAATACAATTATATGTATGAATATACAAAAAGTTAAGTAAGTACATGGGAGAAATTACAAAATACCTTTGTATGAAGAGATGTACATAGCATTTGCTATGAAGAATCTAGTATATCAACAGGAAGCCCTAGAGTGATGTAAATGAGGCAATTGAAGACTCCTAATTATGAGATATGTTATACATACAGTTTTTTTCAGATCAGTTCATTTTTCTTCAAATTTGTATTTCTTTTTTTACGTATGTAGCTAGATGATATATAATAGATAAATATTAGTACCTGCCTGTTATATTTATATTTTTGGGCCTTAAACGGCAGTATTATCTTAAATTTTAATATATAACTTTTTTACCTTATTGAAAACAAAAACAAGTGTTTAGAAGCGATTTTACCACAAATAAAATAACTTTGCATAACATCTTTAGCTGTCAATAAAAAAACTCACTGTAGGCATTTACGATAAATGGAACTTTCCATACCGATATGTACCAATGGCGTTAGATAGTATAATTAGAACGTGATAATGTTCGTTAAATATACAGCATTTACCTGATAAATATACCAGAAACAGGAATTTTTGATCTCTTATTAAGAAATTAGTGTACAATGAAATTTAAGCCCGGTTGCACAGATCTCTGACAAGAAAATATTCAGTAATCGCAGTTAGTAACTCTTTGTTAATAGTATCGTTTTATAGTAAACAAATTATTTTGTTAGTAAAACGGTTTCAAGTTTGTATATAATAAGAATTATATACAAATATTAAGTAATCGCAGTTAGTAATTCTTTGTTAATAGTATTGTTTTATAGTAAATAATTTATTTTGTTTATAAAACGGTTTCAAGTTTGTATATAATATAAATAATTTATTTGTATTGTGAATCAATAGTACAATGAACATATTAAGTGATAATAACTCCTGACAAAGAATTTGTAGAATTAATAAATGAAAAAGATCAAAAATATATCGTCCAAGAAATAATCCAATGGAACAATAAGATATAACAGAATTTAAGTTGAGGTATAGGTTTCCTAAGGAAGTTATACAGCAAATGATTTATCAATTTGACATAATTTAAAAATCTCCCTATGCCTCCAATTACGAAATTGCTATTAACATTGTAATTCTTTGCAACAGGAAGTTTCCAGCAAGACTCCACACATCAACATTCATAAGTCTAAATATTGTTAGAATATTACACATTACTGTTAAAATAACATTGAAGTTAAGACAATTTATTCAAACGCCTTGAATAAGACATTTCACAAATGATGAGTAATTTTCATAACATTTGTGGTTTCCCAAGAGTTGTTGCCTGCAATGACTATACACAAATTAAAATATTGGTGGAGAAAATATGAAAATTTATTGAAAGAGAAAAGGCTGGTTTCCTATTAATGTACAATAAGTTTGTGATACACAATTGAAAATTAAATATAATGTATCTTATTAGTTCAGCACCATTTTCAATTTTAGTGAGCTGAGAGCAAAAATCAAAGCTGGTGAATTTGTATATGGCTGGATGCTTGGTGGTAATGATTATGCTTGCAAAGAATATCTATTAACACCAGTATTAAACCCAATTTCACAAACATAAGAAATATATTTCTATTACTAGATGATTTGGTGTCCATAAGTATATTTTTGATTTCAGTATTAAATTCATATATTTCATCTAGAAACATAAATTGATGTATTGAAATGTAGAAATAACAAATGTTTTTTTGTGATATTTTTATTAGTTTGTAGTAGCTTATATAATCTTATAAACAAGTACTCAAGTTTGGAAAGGACACTATAAATTATAATACACTTACCACCAAAATACTCTTCTAGCAAATCATAATTATTTTACAGTGATATAACTTGTGATTTCAGCAAACTAAAAGTCATGTTATTGATAGGTCCACTTTTTGTCTAGATAGTGTACCTCCATCTGTTTTATATAATTCCACCTAAAGCAAAATGTAAGAGTACTTTTATAAATTAAATTATTTTAAAGTAACAAATGAGAATATTACTGTTATTTAATTACTGATAAAACTAATTTGTCAATATAGAAATAAAAGTAACTTTTTCTTCATTATCCTTTTCTAATTTTTTTTTAAAATTATTATATGCATTTTTCAAATGCAGAGATGTTCTAGTTTCATTTGTGGAAATATGCAGATTTCTATTTGAAAAGTTAAAAAGCAACTTCAAATAAATACATAAATACAAAATCATTTTCTAACAATATAACATAATAAAATTACTGTCAACAAAAATGTGAATTTTTTTTGCTATTTGCATTATAAATATTTATTTTGATGTATGATTAGAAAATAAATAATATATTTTTATATTTTTCTTTTATTATCTGCAACTCGTACAGGGCTGAGTTCCTGCTCTTCTATCTTCAAATTTTCCTTTTTAATTTGGAAATCATGTAACTTTTGGTCATTTAGGATTAACTATTTATTTCTTTCTTCTCTGGCTTCTCTAACTCCCTTTTTGATGTGTACAATATTATAGATTTTCATTAGGCGGAAATTATATTAGTACTCTATCCTCCATCTCTTAATGAATTACTGAAATAATAAATCATATACTTTAACACCTAGTGTTAAATAAAGACAAAGTGTGTGAATTAAACACATGAAAATAGAATTTTGTGTCTGTAGCTTCTTCACTTTTAGTTTCATTTTGTGGTACTTATTTTACAGCTATCTTCTAATGCAATAATATCACTATCTATATAAACATTTGTAATTTCAATATTCACTGCATTCGTGTTCGTCCAGTGATCTTCCTCTTTAGAAACAAAAGGATCTTCTGTAGTCATTTTTTAATTTTTTTGGATAATTCATTCCTTTTCTTATTTTTCATATTCTCCCAACATTTTCTTAGTTGTTCAATACTTCTCTAATAAAAGGAATATGATATTATATAAATGTCATAAGCTTCACATTATTGAGTATATGTAATATACATATATATATAGTTAATAGAGTGGTGGTACAATATTTGAAATAAAATAAGAAAACTCTTCGAACAAGCCAATAGGTGATAAATGTATAAAAGATGTGAGGCGCTATTTTATGGATAGTGAGCTTTTATTTTTATTGATTTGTTTATTTATATCAGGAAAGGGGACAGTAAAATTAATTTATGTTATTTTTTTAGATCTTTTATATATTTTTGTTATTGCAATAATAAACCATGGGTGCAACAAATTGCAGTTATGTAATTAATTAGTAGGTTAAGTACTTCTTAAAAGGACACAAAAGTGCACTAAATTTTAAATAACCCAAGTAAATATTTGATTATTAAACAAGTGCTTTTAATTTTTAAATAGAATTATTAAGTTTACATAATACAACAAATAATGCTGAATTTTTTAAACTGTGTAGTTTGGAGTTCTGCAAATAAACTTACGCCAATCAATGAAAAATATAGAACTGTTGAATACATGGAGTCTTATTTTGTCAGTAATCAAATGTCTACTTGTTTTTTGTTTATTTACAATTTGTGTCCTTACAAGTTTTCAACGCATTAATTAATTATATAATTGCCATTTGTTGCACTCCTGCTTTATTATTACAATAACAAAATATATAAACATAGTCCTAACATAAATATGAACTTTACTTGTTTTTCATGAAATAAACATAACCAAATTATTAACAAAAATAGAAAAAGCCGCTATCGATAAAATAGCGCCTTACTTGTTTTATGCATTTACCATCAATTGTTCGGGAAATTCTCGTATTTATTTCAGTTTGAACCATTATTTCCATATACATAAATGAGGTCTGATTACTTCCAAGCAACCACTAACAATTTTTAAACTTGGTTGAAATAACCAGATTTTACATTTTAGGAGAATTAATCTACATGAAGTACAAAACTTAAAACTTGTCATATGTTGCAAAATATGCTTTTCTAAGTTGTAGGACATGGAACGTCATAGAAACGTCACTAAATTATCATGTAGCTTCAACGCTTTGTCATTTGCTTCTCAATAGATAATATAGATATCTTTTCTTTAAGAATTCGAAAAGTGAAAATCCAATAAGTGGCATTTCAATGAGGTCAAGATGAATGTTAGATGTAGTGGTAATGAGTGTAAGCTAGGAATATGAATTCAATTTACTAATCAGTTTAATATTACAATATTTTTTTCTAGGAAAATCTCAATTACAATATTTTTAATTTCGATTTAGTTTTTAAATATTTTTAATAATATTAATCGCTTCTTCTTTAAGAATCTTCTATGGAATATAGATAGATCTAAATAATTAATTTATAATAATGGGTAATCAAGTAGTTGTGAAACAAAATAATAAAATTTAAAACAATGTTAAATACCATAATATACCATACATTATTTCATAAATTTAATATATATATATATGGTAAATAAATAATGTATGACATGGAATGTTAATAAAAGTTCCTTGTATTAAAAGCGGTAGTGCAATAAGTAATAATTTAACCAGTCTTTTCTATAATAACAAAATTATTCAGAAGATGGCAATCCTGATTTGTATGTCAGAAAGTTCTAACGATACTTATCTGTCAACAAGGGATCTAGCGCCATTTTCATGTTGAATTATTTTACATCAAATGCTACGAAACTTCAAACAGTTTCAACGAAGAATTTAGAGATGTTATGACAATAATTAATTGATTATCCAGGAATTTAATTAGTGTTTTCTGTATTAAAGTATTTGTAACCATTTTTTTAATTTGTTATGATGAAGAAAGTTAAATGTTTTAATATTGGGGACAAGGTTTTTGCTAAAGTAAAAGGTTACCCTGCTTGGCCAGCAAAGGTAATTTTCAAAAAATGTATTTGAATTTTATATTATCCATTTCATTAATTTTTAGATTGTTGGAGCTAATGGAAAAAAGTATGAAGTCACATTCTATGGAACTATGGAAACGTAAGTTTATTACTTAAACAATGGGCATGTTTAAGATTTAAGAATAAAGTTATATTTAATTCTTAAAATATTTTGCCCTATATAAATTGACATTAGCCGACAAGTTTCACTTGAGTTTTTGAAACTTGTGCGATAATTTCTTACATTAACATTTATAAATGCCACACTTATTGATATTTTTAATGAACATGCAATTTAGTAAAGATATTTTAGAGGATCTATTAAAGTGGAAGACTTATTTTATTATTTAAAACACAAGGATCAGTTTTATCGGAACATTAAGAGGAAAGATTATTTAGAAGCATTTGAACAAATTGAAGCTGAAATTAAAGAGACAGGTACAGATGGTAATAATGAAGAAGAACTGGATACATCTGTAATGATTTTGATAACTTTCTATTTTAAAATTTTAATTTCTGATAATTTTTTAGACTGCTGATGTGGCTGAAAAAAAGGGGAAAAAACGAGGCAGAGAATCATTTAACGATGATCAACAAGCAAAGAGAATAAATAATCGAACTACTTCTGGAGATTTTGATGAATCACATGGTAGTATATTAGTAACTATTAAAAAAACAATGTCAACCTCTTGATTGTATTGAGTATATCAGTAATTAAATTAGGGAGAGTTTTCTTAGTAAAGGAAACTTTGAAATTATTTATTCCTGGAAGCTATATATTAATAATCTGTTTGATTCTCCATGACAGTTTAATTACTTATTTTGCTATGATTACTAATAACTTTTTTAACACTATTTAGTATAATATTTGGTTAACAAGAATGAACAAATGCAAAGCGAAGACAAAAATATAATCATATTTTCAATATATATGAAATATACAGATATACAAATAATGTTGAAAAAGTAGTCTCTATTTTCAATAGAATAAACTTATATAATTTTTTGCCCATTTGCAGCAATCACACTTAAAACTGAGCTTAGGTAAATGCTACTTAAAGTGGGAGGTTGTGCTATATTGCCACAATAAATTTTGAGGATTGTTGCATTTATGTTGATAACATCAATACTATTAAATATTTTGCAGTATTTTTTAGGGAATTATTAGTATATTGATAAAGGTAACAATTAGCATATCCCAAACTTAAAATTACAAGTATTGCTTTTATACACCCTTGCCAGAAAATGCGAATACAAGCCAAGTAAGGTGACTGTGATTTGCTCTGAGACAATGATCCTAATTCAAAAACGTAGGATCTTCCATTAGGTCACAGGAGCTGCTTAAAAGAAGCGTAAATTTTTCAACACCAAATCAGACGTACTGTATCAATTATCTGCAATCACTTTATATTGTATTGTGAATTAGTTAAATACGCAAATTAGAAATATTTCAATATACTAATTTAATTCAAATTTAAAAATAAATAACATGAAAAACTTATATATTGGATGTTTAAACTGGCGCGTTAATTTATTAATTACATCCTGTTCGTCGTTTGAAAGTGTTCCATATACTTTTTCTGTTAAGGAACTGTAAATGAGAAAATCCAGAGGATCAATATCTGGAGACCCGGCCATTTTATTGGTCCGTTATGTCCTATCTATTTATTCTGAAAGTTGTTGTCTAATCAATCTGTTGAAATTTGAACACTGTAAGCAGGTGCACCATCATGCAAAATGTTAGGCCTCAGATTCAATGGAACACTATCCTGTACTCTTGTAAAGAAATTTACGTACTCTATTCCATTTAGACAATTGGGAAGAAATTTTGATCCAACAAGTAGAGGTTTTAATTCCCCAGCCAGACGTTTAAGGAAAATCTTCATTAATGTTCGATTTCCACAAATGCCTTAGGATTTTCATCCGGTTAAAAATGCAAATTATAACTATTAAAAACTCCATCTCTTGTAAACAAATATTCATTGGTCTAGAGAATATACATTAAAAAGTTCGGCTCCTCTAGAATTTTGTTTAAAATAGTATTGCAAAGATTCTGAGACAGTACTAAATGCATCGTTGTTTTACTAGAAATATTCTGTTCGTGCTGGACGTCAGATCTTCATTAAAAGTATCCAATAGCTTTTCTTCTAATAAAATTGTTTGACGCGCCCGCACACGCACATTTTTAAATTTGTTTATATTATTGATTCGTCGATGTTACCACCTTTAGCTTTTATCCCTGCCCGGCACAATCTAGGCGGCCTCTAGTAATTTCGCCAGAGTATCCGATTCTATTTTTGACAACACATCTTTTAGTTAAGTTCATAGCGTTTTTATAGATGTAGGAGGTGATTTTCGGATGTGTTCGTATAGCTTATCCCATAACAGCTCTACAAAATTCAAGTCGGGACTCTGAGGAGGTTTCATAATAACAATTATTCCTTCCCGTGCTAATTCCTCTATATAACCCCGACACAATTTGGACGTGTTTAGGAGCGTTGTCTTGCTGGAACACAAAGTTTTCTTGAATTTGTCATGTCCCAGAGGAAAGGGCATTCTGTTCCAAAATTTCTCTATACCATTCTTTTTTAGAATACCGTATATTTTAATAAGATGGCCTATAGATATTTCAGCAAAACAACCGGAAACCATTATTGAACCCCCTCCATGCTTGGTGGTAGATAAAATGCATAGTTTGAGAACTCGTTCTTTCATTGGTCTTCGGACAAATATTCTTCTTTTTGAACCGAGCACTTTTTCCACGTCCAATCCTTGTGTTGCCTTCCCAAGCTAGTCATTTTATTTTATTTACGCAATAGCGATTTTCGCGCAGTAACTCCAGAACAATTTTTCTTTATGTATACGACTTTTCACCGTCATGGCGCTAACTGGTTTATTGCGATTAATGTTTATCTCTGCTGCAATGTCACATGCAGTTTTTCGTCTATTTCTTTTACTTAACAAAACTCTTGCTCCGATCCGCTGCTGGTGTTATTTTCGGTCGGTCTGGTCGCTTTTTGTTCAATAAACTACCAGTTCTTTATATTTTTTAAAATTATAGTCCACATTTCTGCGACTTAAGTTCAGTAATATCACGGTTTGCCTATTACTTTATCCAATATCGTGCTGGGACACTATATTTGAACTGATAGTTCTTTTCTACGGGGTGGGCGGGCGGTGGGATGTCCCCCCCATTCTCTCGCTCTCTCACTCGCACTCTTTCTCTCTCTACACACACACGAGTCGTGTTTTTTAAATAGGGGCTGTTTGAAAATAAAAACCAAATGAAAGTAAATTTTCAAAAACCAAATTTATTTTCATATTCTACATACATTTCTCTATTTTTCAACATAGCTGTCAAGTTTGTGTAAACTTATCAAACCTTACAACTAGATTTTGAATATCCTCTTCATAAAAACGTGCCGCCTGCTCCGATAACGAAGAGGTCACTGCCGTTTTCACATCTTCGTCATCGTTGTAGTGGTTGCCGCCGAGATGATGTTTGATATAGCAGGCGATTCGATAATCTTGAACATTTTAAAGACACAGAACAGACCGTACAGGTTACCTACAAAGCTGTAACTGAGCACAGTTTCTCCCAAGGAATGCCGAGAAACGACGCAAGCATTCGTTGCGGTGCGTGCACCACCTATTAGCTATATACTAATAGGTGCTGCGCGCGCCGCAAACCAACAAAACATACATACATACATACATACATACAAAGAAGTAGTTGCTGCACAAGAACGTGAATGCGACGGCCGTTTCATCTGTATTAAGACACTGGTGTAATGTAATAAAACAGATGAAGTGTCCAATTATAAGTTAGTACCGAGCAGATCTTTATACCAGGTGTATCGGAAAGTCATTACCGGTTTTCTCGTAAAGAAAACTACATAATTTTCAAGAAAATGGAAAAATTTATTTGTTCAAAGTATTGACCATTTGATTCAACACATCTTGCCCATCTTTCAGGCAATTTATGGATGTCATCCCAAAAAAAACTGTGTACGGCAAAATACCCGTACGAAACAAATGCATAACGGCAAAACGCACACTGATGCACATGTGCGTTTTGGCTTTCAACGATACAGGCTGTATGCGGCATTTGTTTCGAACGGGTATTTTGCCGTAGTTTTCCCGGTGCGACACTTTAATTATCTGCTGATGATGATAACTTAATTATCCAAATACGTATACGGAATACGAATATCAACATTCATTGATTAAATTAATCAACCACAGGCTCCATCAAAATTACCCACACAAAAGCTGGCATACACGATATGTGAAAAAGAATTAAATATAAACCAATAATGGAACAGTTAATTATAGGTTAAATAGTGGAAAATATGTACATACACATTAATATTGTTTCTCCATAATTTTGACATTTCAACGATATCCCGCTCGTCTTTATCGGGAATTTGCTAACATTCTAATAAAGAAATGAATTTCGTTGAACATTAGCGTAATATAAGAAACGCATGCCAGTTCATTTCGAGTTACAATGCTGGAGAACAGTCTTCATTGTCTATAGTCATGTTGAAGAGTTAAATTATATAAAAAAATAATTAAATTTATTTTGAAAAAATTCAAAATTTGCAAATAGATTTTGGTCATTTTTGCTCAAATATTTCGCTAAAATATATTCATAATTATTTACTTGACAACACATTTTTTTTAGAACATGAGAAATCTGATGAAAATATCTTTCAAGATGGAGATGTTAAATCCGCTCAATCCGTAACCCGCAGTGGTCGGATTGTAAAAGTAAAGAAGTAAATAATACTTAAATAGAACTTATCCAAAAGCTTATCGATGTTAGGTTTTCAGATGATGAAGAGGAAGATAGTGGTAAAAAAAGTACAAAGAGAAGAAAATCAATAACAATAATTGAGCAAGAAATTGTAGAAGAAAGCAATTACAGCAATAACACCAAAAATGATACCCGGGAGGATAACACGCAAAAAAATGAAGAAAAAACAAACCAAGAACAATATATTAAAAATGAAGTAAAAGAAGCAGTGTCAGCAAGTTCACCTATTAAAGACGTTGATGAAGATGAAAGCAATATTACAGAAAAGGAAGAACAAGATATTGCGGATGTAAATATTGCATCTATTGATTATTTAGAGACTGTTATTGCATATGTACGTAAGTCAGTTCTTTATTTGATGTGTTTAAATCATTTTTCATGTTTTAGGCAGATCATATAAAATCCAAAGCAGCATTTTATAAGAGTAAGTGTACTTCTTAAGTAAATGGATTGTTAAAAGTATATATTTATTTGCATTAATTTAATTTAGTATCTGGTATAATTTTTTTGGTATTTAAATATTAGCATACATATATGAATTTTAGACTTCAACTAATTCTATTCTTCTATATTATATTTGTGTTTTTGGCTAGTTTATTCTTATATGTCTGGAAGTCGCTACGACGGATCCCGTTCCCGCTGAAGAATAAATTTGTTTTTTCCTATTCTTAAATTATTAAGACTTGAATGAATAGTACCTGTTGTTGTTCAAAATGAATTGGAAATCAGACCGGTATCCCTTGCAGCACTTGTAAAAATATATTTAAAGCTACGGATGTTGAACTTTTCAGGATTGAAACCAAATGAATTGACAGTAATTGCGGTCTGTTTTCCTAATGAAAACTATATTGATATATTGAACCTGATAAGTTTCCTATTGTTTTATCGCGATGAAACCCATTTTAAGCCAAACTTTATAAAAGTGTAAAGGCAGTTGTTTGATCGATTGTCCGAAGGCAGAATGAAATACAAAAATGGTATTTCTAAAGTAATCAGTTTGACAAAACCAGATATGTCCGACAGTGGATTTATTTATTTCTACTACCAAAACATCAGAGGTTCACGGGTTAAAACAGATATTTTATATACATCCAGTATTTCTTCTCCCTAATATCGCTGTTATTATTTTTTTATATTTTTCACGAGTAAATATGATATTGTGCGAATGTAGATATTAATATTGGTCTGACGATAACAACATATGACTGTAATCGACATCTTCAAGAGTAATTGTCAAACGAAAGATTCATTGATCGTATTGAAAGTAGTTGACGTTTATTCAGATAGATTCAATAATAAGAATTTATTTCGAGCATTTTATTTTGAAAATAGAGAAAGCTAAAAATGGAAGAAAAATCGAATTAAATGTTATTCATTTTGTTGGTAGTGTAACAATACGTAAAATGGCATCCAAATTTTTACCGTTTAAATGGCTCTTTTTTTTTCTTCTAATATACGGTTTTCCAAACTGATACACCGTTCAATTCCTGCGATAAATTCTAGTATTATTATGACAGTATTTTATACAATTCTGCTTGCATATTACTTTGGACTTGAAGATTATACCGAATTGTTGCACATGAACATATAAATTGTCAAAACATCTCATCATTATTGAATATATCGTCAATGGTGGTCTCATTCATCATCTCCTGGAAGTCAGGTGCAGAATTTGAATTGACATCCGTCTTTGTCGTCATAGAGATACATCATTTAGATATCGCAGCTGCTTATTTATATTCCGACTATAAAAAATGCAGCGATTTTGTGTGAACTCAGTTTTACATCAAAAACAGTATGTAATAGTCGATTGCACCTCATTGGAATAATTTTTCTTTGAGTACATGCAGTGAATAAGTAAATTGTTATTTTCTCACCTTCAAATAAGTAGCGAGTACTCTATCTCATAAATATTTTTCAATTTCCACTAGATCAGATTTCTTTAAAATTACTTAAATAGAATTTAGATTTTGACACACGGAAAACATATCAAATTTTGTGTTCCACCTTTAGGACATTCTTGCTTACAATAGTTTCTAGCACCTAGGTTGTTGCCTATTGTTTCAGATACTCAGTTAGACACACTTGGTAATTAAATCTAAAATATGAAATGCACGCTCTTGTAATATTTCTTTGTCAAAAGTGTGTTTCAAAATAATATTAAGCAAGTGTACTACATAATTAAGTCGCAGATAATTCTATAAAGCTTTTTTAATATTTTACCCTTGATAAGTGATAAATCCCATCCTAGTTTCAACTTATCAAATTTCTCCTTTACTAAACCCATAATATCTTTGCAGATTCGTCAACTATATTTCTTTTCTCAACACAATTGCCAATCTCCATAGTGCATAAAATACAACTGAAAAAAGAACGTATATTAATCAATTATACGTGTTTCATTATATAGAGAATTGCAACTCTTAGTTAGATAATTTCAATTCTTTGCGCTTTCAGTTCATATACCCATCATTTCCGCATATCAACCTAATGTATAATTTGAAAAAAGAATTAATATATGCATATCGTAAAAAGAAACGGAAACGACAAAAAATGAGGGACTGTAGTAGAATATCATCGATTATGAAATTCTTTGTACCTAGCTTTACAGCCATTTTCCACTAAGGATCAAGTCAACGCTTTAAATTCATTTCCGTTCACGGTAATAAGCGAAGTTCACGAGCAACATATTTTACACAATTATACGGAATTGACTACTGACAGTAACAAGCTATTTGTTCCTTACACTTGTTGAACTAATTTCATTTTGGCGTTTGTACCATCAACGTTTTTTAAATTTGAAGGCTACACTCTTTTTCTTACTTAAATGTTTTTCGCACACTTTACATATTGCAAATTGTTCAATCTGTTGAGTATTTGTATTTACGATTTTTTATTGAAGTATGTCTACACATCACTCAAACCCATTTTTTTCATTGCCATGTATTGACCACTGTTTTTTTCTCTAAAACGTTCATTGTTAATTGTAACTAAAATTACCCATTTTCAATCGCATGTACCACACAGCACGATTAAACATTATCCGATAGGCTAGAACGTATAGAGGATCAAACTTATTATTAAACCTGGATAGTCGTATCTGCTTGGTAGGAGCGGGCTGCCGTTTATTAAAAGAGATCGTATATCGTATATGATGTTATGTAAGTATGGGTGACCTCCCTCGCTATACGACCGCCCGCTCCTGTTAGGCAGACACGGTTATCCGACGCTAAGTAATCATTATCGTTACGATGTACCGATGCAACGATGTCTGCGAAAAACAAAAGGAAAAGTTTATTAATTCCTCTGTGTATTGCAGAAAAAACAGTGGAGCCTAGAGAAACTCAAGAAAATGAAGTCGTTATAGTAAAATTACCATCAAATCAACTAGTTGGTTTAAAATACAATAGAAATGCTCCAAACTGTGATAACGAATACGAAAAAGCAATTTTTGAAAGTCAAGAAGCCAAACGCGTTATAGCTATAAAGAACAATTTAGAAAATGGAAATCTCACATTAGAAAATGAAAAAAATCAACTAATTTTAAATATTCTACTTAGTGAGGAGGATGTACAAATAAAAAGTGAATCAAGAGCTTTAGATCGCAAAAAAGAAAAATTAAAATATTTAAAAATTGAAGCCAATTTAGTAGACTATGATGCCAAAATTAAAGGCTGCTTAGCTTTAGATAAAGCAGATCCTAAAAAGGCTTATGAATATATGGACTTGATAATGGATTTAGATGTTAGTCCATTAATGTTGAAAAAACATCCACTTATTGTAGATGTAATGAAAAGATTACGTAGATATGTAGGAAATGTTAAAGAATGGAAATTGGCAGGGGATTCCTTGGAAACATTTGAAGCTGATGCCGAAAAAATAAGGGAAAAGGCTGAAGAAGTATTTATGAAATTTATGGTAAGTACGGATTAGATTGTGGATGTCTCTTTTTCGCTTAAAATAATTGACTGTTATAGATTAATGTGGTTGTTATACTTCAAATAAATGATTAGGAAATTATTGACCAAACGACCCAATTGAAAAAAACCGCCTCTGATATAGGCTATTCACGATAAAACTGATACATGTAATAATCAATCATGTTTTTAGTGTTTTACCAGTTTTATATTTCTAGTAGATAGATTGGGTACCTATCAGCTTATTGTTAAAATTGTAACATGCAAAGATGCATATTTAAACAAAATGAATTATTTGCGTTTGCATTTAAAATTGTAAAATGAATTGCCCCTAATAAGTTAGCTTGAACGCTATTAGTATTTGTTGAATCTACATATATATTACGATATCGCAAAGAAAATAAAATAACCATTGTTTTAAATTGTCATAACTAAAAAAAAACTGCTTTTACATAAAAATTTACAATTTAATAAGAAGGTAATACATTATATAAAAATATTTGGTTATAGTACTTAAAAAACAAATATTAAAAGGCTAAAAAGAAATATAAAAAGTTCTATAATTTTAGTCCGACAACAATTTAATTTTTGCTTTCACTGTCTGTAATATCCTCACTATCCATACTAACTTCTTCTGCCATTCTTTATTTGTATATCCGTATAATTGATAGTATTTTGATATATTTCTATAGAGATTGTTTTAATGTATCTTTCTATACTTTTCAATTGATCGACCTTTTTCCTCAATATGTCGAGCGTAATAATTTTTCGCAATTTTCCAAATTCATTCTACTGGATTAAAAATGCAATGATGTGGTGAAAGACAGAAAACAATATGAGCATGTAGTGCCAATCGATCGCCTTCGTTATTGGAGCTGATTTATTCCTATATAAAATTATAAATGAAAGAAGCAAAGTGATATAATACTTTTAATTTACTTGTCAATTAGTTTAATTGTACTTTTAAGGACCCATATTCAATATTATTTTGCGTTAGCCACGCTTAAATATCTTCTTTGAAAGATGTTACGCTAAATGATTTATTAACAATCGTCATGTGGTAACTAGCATTATCAAGAACTTAACTAGTTGTGATTACAAATTAGAAAATATTGCGTGTTCAAATAACCGCAAATAATGATTTCCGTTCATATCGCCATGATAATCACCATTATTGTTGCCTGAAAATATTAATTTTGTACCCTTAATAAAATCACCTGCATTACCAGTATTCAACAGAGTAAGTCTAGAATAAAATGTAAATGTTTAAAAATTCTGTTATTTATAATTTCGTATTTTCTACTTTTTCCTCCCAACTTTGATTTTACGAACATTTTCAATATCATCATCCTGCCAGAAATGTGTAACAGGACCATCTTAGAATATATATGTTTCATCTGTAAATACAAATTAATACATTGAAAATATTTACAATATGTAGCAACTCCATCAACCATCTTCGTGGTTCATCTTTTTTATATTGAAAACCAAAACTCCTTTCACCTAGCGCAGATCTTAAAGAGATAAAGTAATATGTTGTCCCGCAATTAAATAAACTGTAATACATATTATGGTGCAAGAAAATTTACTATTTGTGTACATATCATAAATAGCATTTTTAATGACAGTTATCAGTATTGTCATTTTCGCACGACCCGACAGGTCAGGATCGGTTGTAGTAAGTACGTATCAACGTACCGACAATCAGGGTGAGCGAAATAAATATTTACAACAATCGGAGAGGCATAAAATAAAGA
Source organism: Dermolepida albohirtum (assembly GCA_031893035.1). Taxonomy (NCBI): domain Eukaryota; kingdom Metazoa; phylum Arthropoda; class Insecta; order Coleoptera; family Scarabaeidae; genus Dermolepida; species Dermolepida albohirtum. The sequence continues at coordinate 3,218 of JAVIWB010000156.1, read as the reverse complement.
AAAATAAATAATTTTAAAATTTCTGAAACACTTCCCTTGTTTATAGCTATTATTACATAGCACGAAGTGGATAAGTTTTGGTGAAAAGCATCCACCATTAGGTATGTTTCCACATTTGTCTCGGTCAACATGCTGTTCTATTTCAAGATAAAGGAACATTTTTGTACGTTTTTTAATACGTATTTCACATAGCAGATCCTGACTGTAACGCCAGGACAAATGACAAGCCTAGCCAATATCAACAGCAAGCTCCTTTCTTGAGCGTTTCCGTTTGGGGTTTGTGGATGTTTTTCCTTGCTACATATCAGATGAAATTTTACTGACAGTGGCAAGGTTGTTGTATAGAAAACACGATAAAAAGCAACGGAAAATAAAAACAATAAAAGGGCAAATAATGAGCAACGATGTAAAGAAGCTAAGATGACAGAATGGAAAATAACTACATTAGTGATTTTCAGCGCTGCAATCGTAATGATAGCATTACAAACGCTATGATGTGAGACAGAAAAAGTCACACGTTGGTGTACCAAGGTATTACAATTGCTATATGTGCTAAAAAAATTGCCCCACATTGTGAAGTCCTGCCACGGTATTAACAAAAAATAAATAAATAATATTCCACGTTGGGTTGCACCAAATTATTATTACATTATGTGTGTTTGGCAAAGTGAGATTGATGGAGTGCTGGCCTAGCTTTGGTGTAATAATAAACAAGCAAGGTCGCAACTTACGGTTAAACTAAGAGCACAGCCATCACGAAAATATTTTCTTTGAATAGAATACGAGTTCGTATGCTTACCTTTTTCAGAAACAAATATAAAGTAATACTCCTAATACGTCTAAGGAACGGTTTTAATCAATCACCTTGTATAGTACATAATATACACATATATAATTAAGACAATCCTCCGAGTAATCAGCGATAGGAATCGATGGGGACTGAACACTTGCAGACATTGCCAATAGCTTGCATTATGTCAGTGACGCGAAAGGTTAATTATTACCCGCGATGGATGTAAATAAATTTCTAAGCGTTAGAATTACATACATTGCTTGTTTTATTTATAATTATCACAAATATCCAGCCTACCCGGTGCGGCTGGGTTTATTCAACGTTTATTAAATATAAACTAAAAAAATTTAGTGAAACAGGATTTTCTTCTCCCAGTAACTATATTGAAGAACCAATCGCTAGTGTACTGTCGTTAACCGTATTTCCCTATCGCTCGCCAATTTATATGCAGGTTGCTATAAGTATTTTACGAAAGTGTTATTTGTCATTCTGACAGTTCTGTCTGCACCGATTCTTAACGAGAAGAGCCAATAAATATATTTAAATATTGTACTTTATGATAAAAACTATCGAAACTAATACTTTTATAAAAGGGATTAAAATATTGTACAATTGCTAATATAAATTACGCTTGTAAATGAAACTAAAATTAATATTAAATATAAAATTACTATTTTCTGTATATCTGCGTATTAATGTTTGGTATTGAAATCTACATATCTCATACAGTGATTTTTAGTTATTGAAACTAAATTACCAAATTAATAAAATTGTAACCTTTAAAGACTGACAATTTAATAAATGAAACAGAAAAGTTTGTATTTCAAAACATCTAATTTATGTATATTTGAATTCCATATTGTATATTCAAATGTTTATTATGCAAATAGTCTCTAATTCAAACTAATTCATAGCTTCATTGCAATCCACGTTATATTGTCAATATTGTGATGACATTAGAGTATGCATTGCAGTCTATAACTTTTTCTTCCCTATATTATTTCACTATTATCCATGTTTTAAAATTTTGTGTAAGACATGTAAATATAACAGTTAAATCATTAGTGCCAAATTATATAAATATAAATTTTTGTTATAGTCTTTATTTCAAGTGTCAGATAATTCTTCTTTTTGGGAAGTTTTTCATGCAGTAGTAGAAAAATTCGAAGACGAAACTAAGGATATGAGTGAAAGTGAGATATTCGCTCTTTGTGCAGAACCAAGTATACATTCTTAATATGTTTTAATTACTTAATAACCAAATACATTTATTCTTAGATTCTAGGCAAGCCTTTTTTGATAGCTACAATGACAGAAAAGATGCCGAAGAGTCGCAGAAAAATGAAAACAGAGATGAAGAAAAAGAAAAGGTATACAACCTAAGTATAGTTTTAACTTACTCTCTCATTTTATATTTTAGGAAAACTCTAGTGATATTGCAAACACCGCACAGGTCACAGAAGCTCCGCAAAATAATATAGACACTCCTTAATGTAAAGTTTTATGTGTATACACAATGCGTGTTTGGTTTATATTATGTATATAAAATGGTTATTGTCCCAATGAAATCTTATTTTGTAATCAACAATTTTATATAATAAGAAATGTGATGTTTTTCAATTAAATAATATCGCATGAAAAATAAAAAATATTTTGTATATCAATATTCTTTTTAAAGCGTAAAACTTTTTAGATTATTTTGTTATAGGTGTCATTATATATTATGAATACAATTATATTCAGATAATAATATTAGCAATTCACTTCATACATCTCTGCATTGCAGAATTTTTAAGAATAAATATTTAAACATCTCATATATTACAAGTTAATCAGAAACAAACGAAAATTGAAGTCATAAACTGTTTCACACTTTCAATCATCAAAAATATGCCACTATATTGTATGTGTGTGTTTATATATATATATATATATATATATATATATTTATATATATATATATATATATATATATATATATATATATATATATATATAAATATAAGGTATTTGTGAAGAGTAGAAAATATTTCTTTTTAGTAATACAAATAAGACTTTAAACTTGAGTTACATTTCTTGCAAAAAATTAAAAGCAATTAAACAATATAGTGTGTAGTAATCTATTGCAAGAGTAAATATTAATACTACAATGCAGTAGATAAATATGTTGGCCTGGTATGACAAAAGAACGTGATCCAACTAAATTGGTTGTCCAAAGTCCCTTTAGATAAGTATAACAAACTATCTTGCTAACATTGTACTTATAAAATATCACCTAAAGATTACAGCTAATAGAACATACACTACAGGCCATAAGTGAGGGATCACTTATCATAAATAACAAAACACTTGTATTTTAGACACATCCCTTAGGCTTTTACCTGTTTTGGTGAGAATAATTGAAATAACAGTTGTAAATATAATT